>JAHWFP010132117.1:15449-36886 GCA_023313725.1 Lithobius niger | reverse complement strand
TCAACTTTCTCCTACCAATCGGTTCATCGAACAGTTTGCCACCAGGGCCATAAGGTGCAAGAAATTTATTTATATGTTTTAAAAAATATAAAAACTAGTAGAACCCCATTTCCCAAAAACTCGTGTCGAGTTAAACTTCCACATCTGCCTGGTATGACCAACTTGGTGAACTAATTGTCGGACCTTACCAACACTCACAGTCTCTGTTCCTTTAATGTAAAAATCCCAAATGGAAAAATGTGCAAATAGTTCATCAAAAAATGATAAACGAAAAGAGCATGTCAGTTGTAAACAAGTGAAATCCACCAGCACTTACTGTTATAAGTTGAGACAAAAGCTACTGTAATAGAAATTTCTTTATTATCACAAATTTGTTGGAACTTATACAAAACAAAACCTTGTAGACGTATCGCAATTATTTATAAGAAAAATTTGCTCTGACAGATGTAAGGACTAACTAGATTGAATGAATTTTTCCTTGGTGATCCATTTCTAACAAAAATTAACTCGGATGCCAATTTTAATTTGGTGACTAAGAATGTTTGGTTTACCAGCCAGTGGCGAGTAAAAAAATAAATATGAATCTGCACCTATATGAACAAGCAGGGAAAACAATTACCTAGTCGCAATCAATCTTCTGTGCATTTCCACCACTTTCGGACCACTTCAGCGTCATACTTCCGGTTTTTTTTATTCCTTTTAATTAATTTTTGAACGCTGAATCTAATTGTGAAAACAGCTTGTCTCTATCTGGTACGGTTCCATAGATGATTGATACACTTGTCGGCCACTTTCGGTCATTTGTTGGCCTCTTCCATTCATATACTTCCAGTTTTTTTCTTCATTTTGACTAATTTTTGGATGCTGAATCAAATGGTGAAAACCTTTTTTCTCTACTCAAGTAACATTCGATTGTTAGACCAACATTGGCCAACCAATGGTGACATTGACGACTCGTTGGCTTTGGTTTATACATATTTGACTAATGTTGGTGCAATGTTGGCTCACCATCAACCCAATGCCCAATAGCCCAATGTTGAACCTTCGTATCTTGGCCGTCAAATCTGCATCCCATGCATCATTGAAGAACATAGTAAGTTGCCAGTAAGTTGGCCGTCCTTCGCTGCGACAAAGTATTGTTATTTCGGCTTCACCAGTATGTTGGGCGTCTTTCATTGGGCCAATGTATTTCTTTATCTGCTGTACCAATAAGTTGGCCGTCCTTCACCGGACCAACGTATTTCTTTTTATGCTCCACCAGTTTTTTGGCCGTCTCATTCGGACAACGCATGTTCTTTTAACGGCTACTAAACAATTATTTAATGTAAAGTAGGATTGTTTAGCCATAAGTAACGTTACTTGAGTAAGCTTCGATTGTTCACAAAAGCAGTACATAATGCCTCAAATTGGTGTAAGTGTCAAATCCTATTTCTGTGTACTGCACTAAATAGTTAACATTCCTTATAATCTGTAGGCACCAATTACACCATTACTTTCATATTTTCATAAAACTTGGAAACTTCATTATATTTGTACGATGAAAACTTCCACTCTCCCAGCATTTTCTACACTGCCTAAGCTGAGATTTACAAGCAGTTTTGATGGTGTAGTGGATAACATCTTCAACTCCAGTACGAGAGGTCCCGGGTTTAACCCTGTCTAGATAGGTACCGTGTTTTTTTTTTCAGAGAAATTTGTATTTAGGTGTTGATTGACATTGGTGCCCCAATGTTGGCATGATGGAGTCATACCAACCACTTTGACTTCGTCGGTCCAACGTTGGCTATAGTGTCAGTAAGGTCGGGTGATATACACTGGCCCAACGTTGCACCTAGACGTTGGCTCGGTCATTGGCCAATGTGACAAAATTATGTTGAATCAATCGTTGGATGCCACCATTGGACCAATGTTTAAATGTTGGCGCCGTGACGGTTCGCCAACTGCCAACCATTAGCCAACTGATCAATGCTACTTGGGTATCTAGTTCCATGATGATGGGCTCACTTTCGGTTACTTTTGGGCCACTTCCGCATCATACTTCCGGTTTTTTTTTTCATTTTAACTAATTTTTGGGTGCTGAATCTAATGGTAAAAACAGTTTGTCTCTCCCTAGTACCTTTCCATAGATTATATGGGCTCACTTGTCGCCACTTCCGTTTTATACTTCCGGTTTTTTTACCGTCATTTTGACTTATTTTTGGACGCTGAATCTAATGGTGAAAACCATTTGTCTCTATCAGGTACCTTTCCATACATGATGGGCTCATTTGTAAGCCACTTTCGGTCACTTGGGGCCACTTCCGTTTCATACTTTCGGTATTTTTTTTCTCCGTTTTAACTCATCTCTGGATGCTGAATCTAATGATTTATCTGTATATGTTACGGTTCCATACAAGATGGGCTCACTTGTAGGCCACTTTCGGTCACTTGTGGCCAATTGCTACTTCATACTTCTGGTGTTTTTCTTCTTCATTTTAACTAACTTTTTGACGCTGAATCTAATGGTTAAAACCGTTTGTCTCTATCTGGTTTACTGTTGCGGAGTTGAAAAAGCGACCGACGGACGGACAAAAGTTGCTGCTATCAGCTTCCGCTGTACAAGACTAAAGCGGTGTGCTTTAATGCTGACATCATTTTCGCTTCCAACCACTTTTAGTGTACAACTTGGAAGTGAGGGAAGTCTGTGGTTGGGAGTAAAATACAAGTCACCAATCTCCATTTCTTTCCAACGAGGACTTCCCTGTACGTACTGGGAAGTACTTTTTTTTTTGGGGGGGGGGGGGCGGTCTGCTTTCAAGCACGGGCTTACTATTGTCTATACCCATGTACCGTTCACAATTATCAGTGTCTCATTTGGTGAAATTGGCTACAAATAAGTCGGTGCGGGGGGGGGAATCAACTCAAAAAAAGAAGGAAAAAATGTTGGAATGTGTTGGTTAATACCGATGTTGCACAACACAGAGCCCACAGTTCTGGAGGTCGCAATATTGGCACCAATGCAAATTCTCTGTAACCTAAGAACGAAAAAACTTTATTTACCATGATTTATGCATAAAAAGACGCGTTCTGCCTGCCAGCAGTAATCCGCACTGTGTTGCTGTGTGGCTTGCTAGCTCTACATTCCGGTAGTGCAGGGAAGCAACCCATGTGAGTGTGTGAAAGTAGTGTAAATGCCTCCAAAACGGTTTTAGTTTCGATTGTTTCGCCTCTCATGCGTATGACAGAAGGCGCAAATGATTAATTGACAGAATGATATGGTTTGACAAACTGCCATTAACCCTTAACAACTCTTACCACCCGGAAGTATATTTTAAAACACGATTTTAAGATAACAAACCAACCAAAACCAGATTATTAAACAACCATTCATATAATCAATAAGTAAAGAGGAAACAATTATGCAATCATCGACCAAGCAATGATTTTAATAGTCAAAATTAAATTAATGTGTGCAAGGATAAAAATAGGTGACATTTACCATACAGACAATTACTTTTGCATATTTCAAGCATCGGTTATGATTAACGGCTGGAAATGATTACAGAAACAACATTACATCATTCTTTTAAATTATTTGATGTACGAATGAAATTCTGTATAGGGGCCTGATCAGCCCAATGTGAGAGATTATTTTACCTTCAGTATAGCTACTCTAGCTATTTTACATAATTTGTCTGCTTCTTCATCATCTTGTAAGGGTCAAAATTGAACCGGTTAATGCGAGCAACTGGTTAAATGAACCAGTTAAATTGTACCAGTTAAATGCAGACAATTGGTTAAATAAACCGTTTAAATTGAACCGGTTGAATGCAAGCAACATTACCTAAGGCTCAAAAAAATAAATTTAAACAAATATTGAAGTTAATGTAAACAATAACTCATCAGGTAACGCGTGGTTAGTTCCTGTATCCATGGACTGCCCTGGTAGCACAGCTGGTAGAGTACCTAGCTAAGTGGGAAGTGATAGGTTCGAGCCCAGTGTGGGCAGTTGTCTTTCATTCAGATTAGTGAATTTTATAATAAATAATAATAAGGCTTTACCAGCATTGCAGTGTTCAGGATCTGGAAGGGGGTTATCCACTAATATTAGTCCTGGTTATAACGTGTTGCCATGAATGGTGACATAATGTAAAATAACCGACTAAACAAATGATATTGGATACAGTTGAAATGTTGCTACTCGTTTTCTTCCGCAGCCATAACCATACTATCACACTACGTGGTATAACGCACTAGACTCGATCGATGCATTCTCTTCGCCGGTTTAGGGTTCCTTATCCTACGGCAGCTCAAGTGAGCAGAATGGCTACGTCTATAGTATATTGGTTTCTAATATTGGTTTCTAGCTAGAGGTCCCTTGCGTGTACTCCTCACCCTGTGCGTCGACGCTCTAGCTAGTTGACACCAGGAGGCATCTAAAGTAAAACCGTGCCAATACAAATCGGGTGTCTAGTCTTCACACCTAGCGCTTGACGCGTTGCTCAGGAAAGCCCCGTTATGATTTGCTTGTACAGTGGCGTCTTACTGCTGTAAAGCCACATGGTCATACAAAAGGATGTGACAGAAACTGTTCTTGATTGTTGTGCATCGAGTGAAAAGCAAAAACTGATCTTCGCAAAAATATGTTACGATTCTGTTTGTTTATTCTGTTCGGAAGATCTAGAGCAATGCTCATGGAGACCGCCGCTTCGGGTAACCACACCTTAACCACCCGCACGGCCACAAAAAAAAAGAACTCCATCTAACCAAATTCGCAATGCATTGATAATTAATTTCATGGAATGTCCCCTAAACATTTTAACAGTATTCAGCTTAAAGAATGGTAACTCGGTATGTACTCTGTAGATAAAAGGCCACAAATAGTTATGAACGTCTAAATAAGATCAGTACTCGGTCGTCGTAACTCGGTTGGTGGAAAAAATAAAAGGACGAGGGGATGAGGAGTGGTCCGAGGAAAAAAGGTCCGCAGAAAAGAGGTCCGGGGGATCTTTCTGTGGAGAAAATTAAATTAACTGCACAAGAAAAAACACTTACAAAGGCTAATTGTTTTTTTTTCAGTTTTTTTTTTATAGATTAGGTTATGATGGGACTGTTGCTTTGGCTTGAATTTCACCAAGCAGGCAAAAGAGTTTTCCCAAGAAACGTTATTGTTCGCAGCTTTTTTTTTATCCTTCGGGCTTGCTTTTTTTTTTTTACTTTTTTTTAATAAAGTAGATTTAGGTCAATTGCCTTTGCTCGAATTTCACCAGACAGGCAAAAGAGGTTCAACAGAAAACGTTTTTGTTTTTTTCTGCAGCTCTTTTTCCCTTCGGCTTTTTTCCCGGATCTTTTTTTCACGGACCCTTTTTCTTAAACCTTTTTCCACCCTGAATGAGACATGGAAATTTAAATTCCTTTAGAAGTTTGTTCCAAGTTTCCTCCTAGTTTTACGTGTGTGGATACTCCAAGGCAAGTCACCTTATCTAACGCAGTGTTTTTCCTTCCTTTTTTCCACAATACTAGTAAAGATAGTTGATCAGACTTTGTTTATTTTAGTGACAACTTCTTCGTTTGCAATACCTTCCCTTTTTTTGCCCTTTAACTTGTTTACGACAATTTCCCATCGCAGCAGTTGTTTGTTCCACTATTTTCTCTTTATCTGTTTGCCTGGGACTTTCTTATCTCTTCAAACGCCATTTTATAATCTAATCTGCACGTATTGTCAACATTAAACAAGGTATACTTGCCTAGGAAGAGTACACGAGTACAATTCTAAAATTGTGCAAACTCATTCTTTCTCCTTCATTTCCTAGATTTGCACAACTTTTTTGCTTTAAGTTGACGAATTCTAGTCTTCATTTCGAGGATCTTTGTTATATCGGTAATGCTCAGTGCAGGATTTTGTTCTTTGCACTGGTTAAATTCCTGGGAATGCAAGTTTATTTTTTGTTCACATTGTTCATATCGATTTGTTATAAAATTACAAACATCATAATGATGCAAAAGTTTAAGCTGCAGCAACCAGTCTTCTGTTCATTTCCGCCATTTTTTCAACGAAAATGTTAGGCACACACCTCTATCACGCACTTCAACAGCGATCTCTATTATATAATCTAAATGTAGTGCAATTACGTTACCGGTTAAAAATGCGTTTAGGTTTAGGGTCTAGTTTTGGGTGTAATGTCACCTTTTTGGTCTAGTTTTTACCTGTCCTTTTAATTTCGTAAGTAGCAGCAAACGGAGAATTGGGTTCAAGAGTCGGCCTATTCAGTCGGACTTCAAGTTTCACGACTAATTTTCAGCTTTTAGGCCTAAGTTTTTACGTGCCGTTCTAACTTAGTAAGTAAAAGCTAACGGAGAATTGGATTCGAGAGTAAGCTTATTCATAAATGCAACACAGTGTCGAGACTTTTTTAATGAAGCTAATGTGTGTCGTTAAAGAAATCCTTTTTGTACGGTCGCATGTTTTCCTGTAGTGGTTAAATACGACGATTAAACGTTATTATTTCATTAAGCTACGTCCAGAAACCCTTACTATCTATAATAAGCAACCAGGTTTTAATTTACCGTGTTTTTTAAATCCACTTTGACTACCACTGGAAAAAACGACGGACAAATTCGTTTCTACAGTCTTGCCATCCGTTTCGGCTGTGTAGAAGACTAAAAGCATTGAAGACTCCGGTATTGATTGAATTTCTCTGGCAGTGATCTTCACGAAAAGTTGCCACGTTGGCTAATCAGCCGTCTACGGTTGATTCAGGATGATCAGAAAGTTGGATAAGATTCCTAGTAAAAAAAGCGTTGGGAATTGGATGGGATGATAGGGATAGTTTTAAGTAAATTACGTTCATTTGCGGAAAAAGTACGTAACAATTGACAAAATTACCGCGTAGGTATAACGACAATAGTCAATCGGTAGACATGGCGTTAAGTTATGATTACAATTTCTGTGTTCCCTACCATACTGATGAGTAAGCAACGACGTCAGAATAATAATTAAAAAATAAATAAAATCTAAATCTCTTCCTTTTTTTGTATGGACAAGTTAATGGATGTTTTTCGAGATTTTTGAAACTTTGTTTATGAATCTGTTTGGTGATGGTGGTAATTAGGATGGTGTAAGCGTATTGATAAATGATGCAATTTGACTGGCACGGTAGGGTTTTGATAAAGTGCTGCATGGAAACGTACTTACCACATTGACAAAGTAAACAGTTAATCAAGGCGGCTAATGCTTTTACTACAGTTAAGTCAATAATATTAGTAATCAGCAGAAGTGGTGTACCCACCGATTACAATCTTCCACTTTTCACTCCCCGCCCCCCCTCCGCCCCCCGGGGGGGCCCCCCGTCCCTAGATGACTTTTTGTTGTCCTAGGTGTTCTTTCCTTATACAAACAAAATACTAATTCTCATGAAAACTGAACTTGCTGCAAATTTACTGCAGTTTGTACTCTTTCAACTGCAGTTCTGTTACGGAACTGTAGCAGCTTCCTTGACAAAGTTCAGTTTTCAACTGTAGTTATTGCAGGTTATACCTGCAGTTCCACTATACAGCTGCTTTTCTGTGATCTACTGCAGTTTATATTGCCGACATAAATATTCATTACCTGTCTTTCTAGCATATCCTTCCCAGTGTCGCTCTAATCCTAGTGAAAACTTGTTGGCTTCCCTGCCGTGGTTGTAGCTCAACCTTCTGCGCATGCGCGGGCGTAGGCCTCTATAAAAGCGTCCGATTCTGACATTGCTTCATCTTTCTTCCTAGGGCTCCACCGCGTGTGGTTGCTTTCTCGGCTGTCCTCGTTGGATCATCTCTACAAGCTAGCGGATCATCTTGGCATCTGTACGCCGGTCCCTGAAGAGGACCTTCACTTGGCTCTTGGCCCAGTCTCCTTTGAACCGAATTTTCGGTTCTGTTGCCTATGGAACTAGTCTTTGCTACTACGGAAGCGTGCTCATGTGTCTAGGAACCCGAGGCTTGGGGACCGGGCCCCAACGCCTGGACTGGAGCGTTTTGCGGACCGCGACCTACTGTCCACCTATCTTCTCGAAGACACTTCTGTTTACATCAATTGAGTTTCCAGCTAAGAAGAGTACGCCCAGGTACGCACCCAGGTGCCCGGGATTTGGACATCGGAGAGACTGAGGCCTGGGTTCAGGGCCCTCTACGGACCGCGACATGCTGTCCACCTGTCTTACTGATTGTTCCACCATTCTGTGCTGTCTACGCCGTTCCTTGTGCTCAACCGTTCAAGCACCAGTATGTATTTTTTTCTTTCCTGACGCCCGGCACCCGGGGTCTTCTGTGGACCACGTTCGGCCCACTGCCTTTTACATGGAAATCCCTCGACTTTGCATGGACCCAGGCCTTCCATAGACCCGATCTGCCACCCACTAGTGGTTTCCCCACTCGTCCCACTAGGAGACTGACCTTTTTGCTTCACAGACAATAGCCAGCTCTACTTCTTACATTGCCACTACAACTCTGGGTGCTTTCATTCGTTTCACATCTACACTACTGCAACGAACGGGGGGGATGGCACCAGTTTGCCAATGCTGACACAGGGTCCCGCTGCACGTCTCCTACCAAGTCAAGTCGGCTCGTCTGCATCCCGATCAAGCTGTTACCTTCGGTCTGTTTAGACCTATCGATCTTTCTCGAATATGTCACACGGGCTCTTGCTCTGCCTTCCAAGCCGTCGGCCAAATCAGCCATGCTGTTTTTTGTTAGTGCTACTGCGGTCCTTCACCATTTCTGGATCAGCACAACTTAGATGTGCCTGCTCTACTTCGGCCTACTGAATCGCTTGGTGATCTTCATGAATAAAAAACTTCTTCATTGCCTTCGGGGCTTCGGCAGTTCCTGCAGTCCGACGGTCTTCATTCACTAGTAACAGTGGTTTGTCAGGTTTTTCGCCTGGCCCTGTCGGACTCTGTCGACTTTGCACTGGTCTGCACCATGACGACTCCTAACTTCTGCTGGAAACCTTCGAGCCTTCGCTTCCAATCCACACAGAAACAGTATACAACGTTTCCCACCGCGCTGCTCTTCAGAGATCGCAGCCTATCGCTAAGGACTTCCAGTTTTAACTTTGGTCGTTTGTGCTTCAGTTGGGTGCCTGGTCCAACCGTTACGGATTCTCCCTCACCCAATCATCCTCAAGAATTTCCTCCGACCCGCTCGTACCTTGGCTCTTATGTTCTTCCCATTTTATGTTCAATACACATGATTTGACAAGCGACCATGACCAGTACGGGATCTATGCTCGGACCCTTCCATTCCACAGAATGGTCTGTCCACAAGTAACGGGAGGTATTCGATCCTACAGCACCGACATCGGCCCTTGTCCCAGTCGATGGTCCGATCCACTTGCTCTCCCCCCCCCTCTTCCCACTGATCCCATGATGCCACACCTAGTGGTCTTTTCTTCCATTCAATGACATGCACAGCAACTGCCGCTACTTTCTGCTAGACAAGCCCGACAACTTCAGGCACCCAATCCGTTCGCCCAACAGGGAACCGTATCATCTACACTGGTCAGCGGTATCCTCTTTGCCTGAATTTCACGTTCTTTTGTAATTCGACGGTGCACCCAACTTCATTCCAGTATTCCGGAGGTTGCCCTCTACTCAAACATATCAGCCAGACAATTGCCATGTGTCTCCCAACTGGCTAAGAACGTCGCCCTACGATCCAGAGCCTCACTGGTTTTGAAGTTCCTGATTGTCTGTAGCCTCACACTGCGAAGCCGGTCCCACTTTGCTGTTAACTCATTTGGAGTCTCCAGACTTTTGCCAGTTCTGACCCCACTTCTTGGGTTACAGTTTCAACTTGTTTCTCGTTGGACGCCCATCACCTTTCCTTGTTACAACTCCACAGTCACAGGCTGCAATTCCTGCGGTCCTTCCAGCAGATACCACTGCTGCTCCAGTCCCTTAGTGCCTTACCAATTCTTTTCCCGATATCTCCACTTGGGTATTGTTTCTTTTACGTTTTTAGCATTGTTGCTATCTCGGAGTTCCTTTAACACAACCCTGATGTGAACACCCGCCATCCATTGCTGTTTGACTTGTCACAACTCTAATCCTCCGACTACTCTGTGCTTCTCCAGACGACATGCTGCGCCTGGGTGGCCACATCTCGGCCGCGGGCGTCTGGTTTCCTAAATACGACCTCCTATATCAGTTGGCCTTCTGTAGGGCGCCATTCCACGGTCTTCTGCGGATACATCACACCAAGTCTAGGTGTAGCGCTACATCCTTCGACCACCAACTTCCTCAGCTTATTTTTCTTTCCGAGAAACTCTACTGATTGCAACTACTTGATCTCTCGTCGATTCAACGGTCCTCTCTTTGTTCCTGTCCATAAAGACAATCCCTGCCATCTTCTTGAAGAGCCCACGTCTTAGATCCAACAAGGTCTATCTACTTCATTGAGGCAATGTTAACTATTTTATGGTTATAGTTTTCCTTCCTCTAGCCCAGAATGCGTACAGCATCCATGAGCCATCATATTTATGGTCCGTAATCACTGTCCCCATCTCAGGCTTCTTCAGGTGCCCGGGCCCTTTCTGACAGAATCCCTCCTCTGCCCGTGCCTTCTACTCTACGAGATGTTCCTGATCTCTTCAGTCTCAGGGCCCCAGCATTCTCCTGGTTCCGAGTATGGGCGCTCGCCATCCATTGTGATACGCTCACGGTCCCCATGCGCCCACATTCGCCCCGTCCGATTCTCTCGGGCTTGTCTACGTTCCTGATTCTTGCGCCAGCCCTTCAATTTCATTACACGAATTCACTAATGGATGTTTTATGCTTCACGGGGTCGGATGACTCTGGGGCCGCCGTGTTCGCGGGTGATCATTAACCTTGGTCCCATCGCCATGTTTGACGAGATCTGACTATGTGCTAGAAAGACAGGTAATGCATGTTTATTTGGCAATAGAAACATTAAGATACGAGGGCACCTGGTTGATTTTTGTTTCTGTTTCTGTGATGCATTACCTCTACTTGCCCGGCATCCCCTCTAAGAAACCAAGGTTATTGGGAGGAAGAAAGATGTCGAAACAAGGTCCGAATCGGACGCTTTTATAGAGGCCTGCATTCGTGCATACGCATAAGGTTGAGCTACGATCACAGCAGGGAAGCCAACAAGTTTTCGCTACGTTAGAGCCACAATGGGAAGGATATGCTAGAAAGACAGGTAATTTATAGCAACAGAAACAAAAATCAACCAGGTGTCCTGGTATTTTAATGTTTTTAACTGCAGTTCTTGTAGCTGGGAACTACAGTTTCATTACAGAGCTGCAGTGCAAATTGTAGTTTTCAAGTGACATTCTTCTAGGTTGTAGCTGTACTACGACAAAACTCCAATTTCTGTGACGAAGTGTTTTTTTCAACTGCAGTTCTTGTTGATTGTAGCTGCAATTTACTAACAGCTGTAGTTTGTGATCAACTGCCGTTTTTAACTGAAGTTCTTGTATGTAGAAACTGCATTTTCATTACAGAACTGCACTTTTGTGGAAACTGCAGTTTTGAAGTGCATTTCTTTTAAACTGGAACTGTAGTTCTATGACAGAATAGCTGTTTCTATGACAAAGTAGCTTTCAACAACAGTTCCTGTAGACAGTAACTGCAGTTTCTGTGGTAAAGTGCAGTTTTCAACTGCAGTTCTTGTAAACTGTAGTTGCAGTTCTACTACAAAACTGCAGTTTGTGTGTCAAGCTGCAGATTTTTAGAATGGAACAGCAGTTCCATTACAGAATTGCATTTTTGTGTGTGTAGATTGCAGTTTCAAGTAGAGTTCATGTAGACTGGAACTGTAGTCTCTGACCCAAAATGCAGCCTTCAAGATTAGTTGACTTCAACAACTGCAGTTTATATGATTACAGTTTTCGGCTGAAGTCCTTGCAGAAGCTTTAACAATAGTTTCCGACTTAAACTATCGTCTTCAAGTACATTTAAAATGCAGTTTAATAAAATTGCGTTTTTTAACTGCAGTTATAGTGGAGGGACATACCCTCCTTACAAAACGAGGTAGGTACATATCATTCTTGATATTCACGAGGCTTCATTCATCTCACGTGACTCAATTCGCCAATAAAGGCTTTTAAATGTGTTAGCCTAGCTAGAAGATATTCTGTTGTAACTCTAGGATTTACTTGTAGCCTGTCCTACGCACAGTTATAAATGGGCTTTGTCGTTCATGATTAGATCGCGTCATCCCTGGGTGACGTAACGGCAAGAATAGCTCTGGGGCCGAGAAGCAAGAACCGCAAGTATCACTTTTAGCCTACGTGAGACCTTATTAACCTAAAACTTGTTTGGAGCAAGAGGCAAGTACCTTTAAAAGTGAAATATGTAACAAGTGAAATAAGTAGTGTTGGCCTACAAATTTCCAGGTGTTGTCTTGTAAACGGGACACGTAAACAAGTAAAATTCAGAGGCTTAAACAATTAAGCGGGTTTTTTAAAATCCTAATATCTATCTTTTTAGTATCTTAGAGATATTTCAATTAAATTCAATAACTTTATAAATTTTGGTGAATTGAGATAAATACTATGTGAGAAAAAGCAGTCACATTAAAGTTGCGTTCAAAAAGCTCTCGTGGTCCTTGTTAATACCAGCATTTCAGCTCTAAAAATTGAAAATCGATTCATTTGTTCGATCTGCAAGTGAGGACAAAGAGTCCCAACAACAACAACAAATTGTCATTGTGTGGAGGCAAATCAGTTCGATTGTTGTCATTAAAGTGTTGAATGCTGTGAAATAGTTGTGACACAATCCCAAATACCGAATTGCGTTGGTCCATGTCAATTCTGGGTGGAAATATAGGGTTTCAAAGTTTGACATTTAACATGGAAGTTCAATGCTGAGGCTTAGGGTCCTTGATACATAGACTCTGATATTTAATTGTTGTATTTTACGACGTGCAGCCAATGTCGTCTGTCCTACGTTTGAAAAGGAAGTTTATTTAAAACGGTTCCTTTAGAAATACTTTTGCGTGGGAAAGGAAACGGTTGGTTAAAAGGGGGGTTAGTGGTTGATGGCGGAGCAAAGATTGGTCGTTACAATGAGGTCCAAGTCGGTCGTCGCTTAGCAACGAGGGCCCCCCTTATTATCGTACCACAACAACCCCGCTACCCACAAACAGAGGAAGCTACCCGCCTGCCAACCATTTTCTAGGTCACCCACTTTGCCTCAGGTGATAAGGGAGGCCTTCCCTCCCCTTAACTCCCCCGCCCTCCCCAAGAAAGAACCCGAGAGGAGAGGATGCGGAACAAAGAGCGTCTTGTGTCATATCCTCTCTACTCTTTCCTACCACTACTTGTTTGCCCTACTCATTTTTATTGAAGGCCTCTTTTACGTTTATACTTGTGATGCTTTAAAACAGGCACGAGAAATATCCGATTTCGTCAGAAACTAGCTGTTTATTTGTATGACCGTTTCGCCGATTCCTGTTTCGCCGAATTTATTTTCCAAATTACGTGCCTCGCTCGCGCTGCCGCACTCGGCGCGGCAAAACATACGACATCAGAAACCGCAACTCATCACAAATTAGAAATGCATCGTTAACTTCTCCAACGTCAAATTTTTTAAGAATGTTTTGTGTCGGCGAAACGGAATTCCGCGAAACGGACATTCCCCTTTCGCTGAATTTTATTCAGAGCTTAATTTTCGGCAAAACGGTTTATTTACATAAAAAAATAAATAAACACAGTTTATTATTACAGCTGCTCATTTATGGATAAAGTATAAATCACAAGGTGCAGGGTTAACAAAGCAAACCGTTTGTATTAAAGACTGGCCTTCCGACAATACAAAATTCAGTACGTAATCTGAGAAAGACAGAAAAGACTGGTCGTTAAACCTATGACTTGCCGGTGTCTTGTAAAACATGGAACGAGCCAAAACGAGCCAGAACGAGCCAAAATGAACATGAACGTTCATGCTCATTTTGGCTCGTTTTGTTCGTTCGTGATAGTTTTGGCTTGTTCTGGCTCGTTCTGGATCGTTTTGGATCGTTCTGGATTGTTTTGGCTTGTTTCTGGCTCGTTCATGCTCATTCTGGTTTGTTTTGGCTCGTTCCATGTTTTACAAGACACCCGGCAGACTTGCCGCCTACTAGCCGGGGCTGATCCTGACTATAGGATCCAGCCGAGCTGAGTAGTTGTCCAATCTTTCTCAGTGGTGACCTGATGGTCACAAACAGAAAAAGGAAGGAAAGACTGTTTGGGTTGATTACCCGTTACCTTGCGATTTTTTTTTTATTTATTTATTGCTCGCATTATATGGAAGCAAGTTGCTTTCCCTCCTTGTGTATGTTTGTGGCCTTTAGGTCACCACTCAGAAAGCTTGAACAGCAACTATCACAGTAACATGTAAACATAGCAACGTTTTACTTTCGACTCCATTTTATTCTGTGGACATTAACCCGTTGTTGAAAAAATTATATTCCCACTTCCGGGATACGTTATTCATTACTTACAAGCTGTTAAATCATTGGACCCAGTAACTCCAATCAAAACCTAACTTTCCATACGTTTTTTGAAAATAGCTGGAAAAAAAGAAACAGCTTCCTATCTTCTCTGAATTAAAAATTTGAAGTTTGAAAATAAAAACCCTAGGCGTACGTAACGTTGTAGGGGGATAAAAAGAAGAAAAAAGCCACGGAAAAAAAAAACAGCCACTGTCTACCGAAAAGCTACAGACAGAAAGCCTAATTGTTTTGTCGGGTCTTTGTATTTTTTTATGTTGTTGTTTTTGTTAGGTTAGAGTCACTTGCATTGGTTCGCATTTCCCCACGAAATTAATTTTTATGTGGTTTTTTTGTCGACAGCTTTATTTTTTCTTCGGCTTTTTTTTCGGCAGCTGTTTTCCTTCGGCTGTTCTTTCCTAGATGGAATAATAAGTAGACGCAGTCGTGGGTTTGTCGTTACAACAACTTTCAGGCAGTCGAAAAGTCGTTAACTTTGTGTTACACAATAGTATGTTATATCTGCTACTTTTACAGCTGTTTAAAAAAGTACGAATTAAAAAACACTTCCAGTGGTTTTTTTTATACTGTTAAACGGTCATTTTGTATTGTTGGATTTAATGTCCATGTAAAAACTAATTTATGTTTTCTTTGTTTTAGGTAAGTATGGAAGTGTCGAGAAACGTGAGTAGAACCGTATTTTTCAAATAAGTTGCCATCAAACAAAAATTTAAGAGTACTCAGGCTTTTTGCCCAGTGAATGTTTTCAGTAAACCTCTTTTCAATGTAAGTGAATTCACTATGAAAACGCTCAGGTTGGTGGGCGAAAGGATACCTTAGTATTTTTACATTTTTGTATCTTGGTTGATGTACATAGAGAACACAAAAAAGGGCCAACGTGCCCGTTTCGCCGAAAACTTTCTTTCCCTATATCCTGCCACGCTCGTTGCGGCTAAAAATAGTATAACACGAGAATCCGCGACTAATCACAAATTCATGCCAAATTGGAATGCTTCTTTAAATTCTCCAATTTTAAATATTTGAAGAATATTTTGATTCGACAAAACGGAATTCGACGAAACAAAAATTCCACCGTTTCTGAATTTTAAGCAATACTTTATTTTCGGCAAAACAGGATTCGGCGAAACGGGAGTCCACCAAAGAGTCCGGCCGTTTGGAAGGGGTAGAGGCAGTGGCTGGACTCAAAGAAGAACAAAACTTGGTGTCTCCCTTGTCACAGTAAAGTGGGTTTAAGCATCAGATCCCCTTCCATTAAAAAGTACTTTTTCTAAAACCTTTGTTGAACTCCTTATTTAATTTATGCACATATCACCAAAAGTTGTAAATTTTCCATTAAAGCCAATGTCTGTTGCTACATGAGCAACAAAGTTACATTTTCCGTTCATATTTAATGTACATTCAATTACCGCTGTATTTCTACAAACTAAGAAATTAAAAGGAGAAGAGGTGTTCCATAATTTTTGGCCTGTTTATGGTGAAAAATGTTTTTTTTTTGTGTGCCTCCGTGTGTGTGGGTGGGGTGGTAGGTAAAAATACCCCCGGAAAAAATACCCCCGGGGAAAAAAATACCCTCAGGAAAAATTACCCCCGGAAAAAGTTCTTCTTTATTCTGATGAAAAAATAGACCCCAGTTGATGGAAGACAAATAAAGTTTTATTTTGTCAAAACACAGTTAATTAAATTCTCACCACGAACGGCAACTGGAGCGAAAATTCTCTAAGCGTAATTTTTAACGTACGTTTTCCGGAAAGTAAAAACAGTCACTCGTTTTACAATTGCCCACATGGTATCGCGATTCCGTGACAAAAAAAAATCACGGATAAAAAAGCTTGAACAAAAAACCAACCAACGAAAAAAAAAAACTAAGGAAAAGACAACTGCGGAAACCCGAATTGTTTTATCGATTTTTTTTCGTATTGTTTTTGTTGTAGGAAAGGTTATTCGAGCTTCCAGTTGCCTTGGCTCGAATTTCACCACGCAGGCAAAAGAAGTTGGAAAGTAACGGATACTTATTTTTTCTGCAGCTTTTGTTCTGTTTGGCTAAATCGAAACTAATCATAAAAACATACATGGTAGATTCTGTTAAAAAATACAAATACATAGGCCAAAATTATTTTTTATGTAATTATAAACCTTTCAGCCGATCTCGGGCCTTTATTATTTGACTTTGTGTATGGAAGAGACACTGGGTGCTAAAATATTGGATACTTTAATTCACATTTTTAAAATTGGTTGTATACAGGACTTGGGGTATTTCACCGGGGTGTATTTCCAAAGGGGTGTTTTTTCCGGAGTATTTTTTCCGGGGGCATTTTTTCCGGGGGTATTTTTTCCGGGGGTATTTTTTCCAGGGGTATTTTGCTTCGATTCGTGGGTGGAGGGGGCGTTAAGGCATAAAATGATAGTAACGCGTACTTAAGTAATTTCTTGGGCTAGTTCTGAATGCAATATAGTAGGTATTTACAATTAAATTTGGTTTCTGCGCGACAGAAAAAAGGCAAATAGTCAAATTAACGTAGTTTTCAACTGCTAAGGTTATCTCAGGACGGAGAGGCACAATTTTGCTCGGATGTACGTAGGGTCTTTTACATACCACAACCGACACGAGCACGAGTGCATTGTAGAGCCATACGGTTTCCTTTTTTTTTTTTAATGGTAAGAGATTTTTAGTAGTTTGCAAAGAAATTATTGTATTGAATGTAACTTGTTTCACAGTCGCTTCCGCAACTGCGCTGACTAGGCGACTTTCGTTGACCAGCTCAAGCCTTGCGCAATATCTATCACTTCACTTCCGTGCAGGAAAAAAAAGTACCATTTTTATCCGTCTGCGCCCCATAAGCTTCCGTGTTAACCTTTGGTCGAATACGAGGTTGCATTGTTATCACCAAAAGTAGTTGACCTTAGAAGGGAATATCTCCCCCCCCCCCTCCTCTCGGATCGTCATCATCCTCGGCTCCTGGTCTTAAAAGGTTATGGGCCTCTTAATCCTAACCAGTTTTCGCAAAAGGGTTACCTAACCTCCCCTACCCCTACAATCCTGCCTCGACCTACCAACCTACAGGATTTAGGAGAAAAAAGATACCGCGGAAGGGTGTATGAAGTGCGTGTGTTGAGGTGGGAGGGGGAGGGGGAAGAGGGATATTGCGTATGCTGAACAAGAAGAGGGGCCAACAACCCTTTCTTCTCATCTTTTCTACCCCTAACCAGCCATTTCCCCCTATTTTTATTTAGCCGAACAGCTTTTATGAATAAGCCTTTTCCGTTCCACTGATTTCCGAGTGCAGGTTCCTGGCCTACTTATTTCCCTTCTGTACATCTTTGGCTCAATTGTATTGTTGGCCGTGTATGTATACCCCTTTCTTTCTTTTCTGTGCTGTCCCATTACACATTTCATATTTTATAGTATTTCTTTATGCCCTATTGATTTAGTTCAGACGTTGTTCAGGTTCGTAGGGGTGGGGGTTGGCATTCTTTGTAGGAAATCCACGTGAAATATGGCAGCTGTAACGTTGCGTGTTTCCGGTTCTGCTGACGATCAAGTGTTAGGCAACATTTGGTTTACTTCCAGTTTCACCAAATCTCGTTTTGCCAAATCCTGTTTCGCCGAAAATTAAGCTCTGATTATATTCGGTGAAAAGGGAATTCCCTGTTCGCCGATTCTCATTTCACCGAATCAAAATATTGTTTACAAATTTATATTGAAGAAGTTAAAAATGCATTCCTATTTAGCAGGAATTTGTTACTAATTGGGGCTTCTGGTATGTTTAGTCGCAGCGAGCGCAAAACCCGTTTCGTCGAAATGTGTATACACTAATAGGTGTATTTATGTTGTGATGGTGTTTAATATATGGTTTCCATTGCTATTATGTTTCTGCATTGCGTTGCAATTCGGCTACAAATTGTGCGCACTTGTATCGTAATCGTGCATATTAAACTGAATACGCACGATTTGTACAATGTATTTGTGTAACTGGTTAAGGAAAATTGGAAATTAGCCAACAGCGAAAATCATACACTAGAAATAACGTAGTTCAGTAAGCCACCTTTATGCACTTCGTTTCGTCGGAGTGGCATGACCCGGATTCGAACCGGCTACCCAGTTCGCCCCCAGGTCACTTGCATAGCGCCTTAATCGCTATGGCCACATCCTCCACTGGCATAAAGATAACTCACTGAACCCGTCATTAAGGTCACAACCGTGACCAGGGCTCCATTCGATCGAAATTCACTCGGCCATAGAAATAAATGGAGAGGGAAGACAATCATACACTCACAAGGCTCAATAAAAGATAATTTTTTTTTAACTGATTAAGGTCAGAGGTTTCATAAGTTTTATGAGATTTGCAATTTCACGAAATTCTTTCTATGCAACCTGGTCAAACGGTGTATGACCGTTTCGCCGAATTTTAATTAGTGTTTTAATTTTCGGCGAAACGGGAATTCCCGCTTCGCCGAATAATTGTTTTCCAAATTACGTGCCTCGCTCGCGCTGCCGCACTTACTACGGCTAAACATATAACTCCAGAAACCGCAACTAAGCCAAGTGGATTGCCCCAATCATTAGCTTACCTATTGTGTGCAAAAGTAAAAAAAAAAAAAAAAACCGTTAAAAACATTTCCATACTGCAGTAAGGTTTCACGTGGACTAAACATACAGCAACACTGCAGTATCTGAACCCTTACAGGAACGCTCCTTTGCTGTTTTGACTTCGGTTTAGTTAAACCTTACCGTAAACATCAAACGATTCGTTTTTGTTTTCTAATTTATATTCAACGCAACATCAAAGTTTACAAATGGATACAAGGTGAAACGTCGCCTCTAGTTTATAACAGTTGGCGGGGTTGAAAACTTGTGCAAAATCGTATTACTAAGCCTGCTCAGAAAATAATTAATAAAATCCGTGATTTGTGGTGGTGATATTTGGAATCTAATTTACGGGAAGATTAATTGTTCGAGAAAATCGACTTCTCGTGTGTTGATAAGTATCATTTCTGCATTTAAAATAATTAACGCGGTAACAATATATTGTCTGATGATATTTTCGACTAATATCACGAATGCTTCTACCAAATCGATAATTTGTGTGTTTTAGCACGAAACTCCTTTTCAGACTTAATTTCCCGAGACCGAAGGAGTTGAGCGTTAAAAAGCACAAATTATAGATTTCATAAAAGCACTAGTGGTATTCGGATTCAGAATTTTTATTTTCTCTCTGCAAAGTAATTTCGATTTATGTTTAGTTTTACGATGTTTACATTGTGTTTTTTGTTTGTTTGGTATCGCGAAACTCTAGTGGGCCCTCCATCCCATTCATAATCTTATCTGTCATTTCGTTTATTTCAGTTTTGGTATTTCGTATTAAGTAGGCCTAAACCTCATTTTTATGCTGCTCATAAAACTCTGAATCCTGACGAGAAGCAGCTTCGTATTTGCGTAAAAGTCCGACATTCACGAAGGTGACGTCATTATCGTAATATGGGCATAACGAGAATGAAACTAACCACTTCCTCTAAGTTAGATAAATTGTATAGATCTGTGGTTGGTTTGTCGGTGACCATTCAACGACGAGTAAAGCTTTGATGTATATAATTACTGAGTGGAAAGGTATGGTCTTTTCAGTTTAAGTCGAGAGGGGTGTTCGTTTTGCTGAAAGAAAACAAAAATTTCGAATGTATTTTCCTGAGGGACGGTAAAATGAAATCAACAAACTACCTTGACGACAAGCCCTCAAGGTCACGACGTTACTAAATTCTAACGGAAACACTCATGCAAAGTTGCAGGGAAACTTATTACCACCACTAAAAAATGTTAATATGAAAATCCGTGAATGAAATTAATGTCTACCAATGTTACGTCTGGAAGTACCAGTTTCGTACTAAGCTAATTGCAGACAATTATTTTTCCTGTAACTTTGTCATCTCTTCACCGTCTTCTTTAGATTGGTGAATTTATAAATCCCCTACAATTTCGCAGTTAATGATACTTTTATTAGCAACGCGATGATCTTTGGGGAAACTGACCGAATCATTACTGTAATTTCTCACTGTTTTGCCACATTGTTGCAATAAACTTGTTTCACAGTGTCCACAGAAAAATCGATGTATGGAAAAACGCCGATTATTATTGGCATTAATACAGGGTTGGTTAGGTTACTTGCCTTGTCTCGAAGTTCAATGAATTTTCGGACTTGGTTTTTATTTTTTCAAGCTTTATTCCCTCAATTCACCCCCTCCAGCTTTTTTTTTTCCATGTTTTTCGTAGATTCCATGGCAGTAGTGGGTTTTAGGGAGAAGAAAGTAGGAAATAAGGAATTGTGTGCATGAAAAAATAAGGATTTATTTGGTGAATGGCAATTAAAAATAAAGTATCTATAACTACCGTATATACTGTATATATTTTTTTCTTAATAAAACAATAAAAAAAAGTTTAACTTACATGACAATTTTTATGTCACTTTACTTTTAATTTTTATTTCATATAACAACAAGAATTAAAAGTAAAGTAAGGCCGCTCAAAATTAATTACATGGTACTCTGGAGAATTACTAAAAAAAATTAAACGCGAGCGGGCGAAGTTTTGTGTTTTTACGAAACAAAAAAAAACTTCATTCAGTAGCTTACATTTTGTTGTGGATCGAGTACATTATCTTTGATTTAATGCTAGTTTCAGCGTGCAAATGTTGCCCATTCGATTAAATAAATACAGATTCAAACCTATTTACGCTGCCTTTTCGAGTGCCTGAGCGGGGAATCGAACCCTGGCAAAAACCCACGAATCGAACCCACGTTCCAAAAGGCAACGTAAATAGGTTTTCATCTGTATTTATTTAACTCATCTTGAGCCATTGGCTTTTCTGTCCTGTATTGCCCATTGGATAAAAGTCTTTCTGGTAAGGTTTTTAATTGTACCCAAGGGCTCTTAGATTCGTTTCGAGGCATTTAGTTGTAACATTCCTCTCAAGGGC
>JAHWFP010132117.1:517-15439 GCA_023313725.1 Lithobius niger | reverse complement strand
TTTCGAGGCATTTTGTTGTAACATTCCTCTCAAGGGCCCTTAGATTCTTTTCGAGGCGATCATGTGAATGGAGCTCGACCGAACGTGGTCATCCGCTCTAGGAGTGTTTGGTGAAAGCGTTGACGCGTGATGGGAAATTTTTTTAGACTAACGCTTAAAAAGAAAAAGTCACATGCGCCAAGAAAAAAAAACCGACGCGTGCGCTCCTGAAAACCACTTAAGTGACTTTTATGCCTTGAACTAAATTTTGACTAAAAGTCGCGTTAAACGTTAGGGTGCCCTGTTTAACCAAGCCTGTATTATGGCTCCTACAGATTCCTCATGAACAAGAATGAGATCAGTTCAAAAATGTTCAAAAAAAAAAGCAGGAACTCTCTAACCCATGATATTTGTTTCACAGAATTGTTGTACTATTACGGGTAAATCCGCATGACTCCGGAGTCGAGAGTTTAGACCACCTTCTCATCAAAAATGTTTTTTTTTAACTTGACTTCCGCTTCGTAAAGACGACTGCTTTTGAGAGCCTTCTTGTCGTGTATCGGTTTGTAAAAGCGAGGAAATTTCTGTAGACGAGGCTTTCGAGTGTTGGGGAGGGGGTGGGTAACTGGTTGCTAATGGGTCTTTGATGTGAAAGCTTCTCTTTTATGTATTGAAAATGGGATTAGGTTTTTTGGGGGGTTTAATTGCAACGGGGGCGTAATTAAAGCTCTTTCCTGGCAGTACAATTAGCTTGGTCTTGGTGCTGTCACGTGGCTGGTACATCACATTCCCCCCCCCCCCAAAAAAAAATAGAATGTGTTTGACTTTAAATACATTTCTTTAAATTCTGAATGAAATTATTGTGACTGAGATCAGATTTATTTAAACCGAGTGTATTTGCACAATTAAGCTAGGCTACCCTGCGTTAAATAAACTGCATTTTCTGTTTCAATCAAACAAGGAAAAGGAAAGGTTTTCGTCTATATTTGTTTCACATTAATCGCGCCCATTTGGCTTTCCGTCCTACATCTTGGTGGCAGAGTTATATTAGGATGGTATATGAGTAATACAATTCGCATTTCATTAAATTTATACAACTTAGTGCATTAATGTAAACATACCTCGGCCTAGCTACTATTTATGACATCGTTTCAGTAAGTATAACGTGTTGTGACGTCAGTCCAGAACAATAATTCAATGAATGCCTGCCAAGATACACTTTTTCTTGCGTTTTGGTTTTTTTTTTGTGGTTTGACTTTTTCTTGCGTTTCGACTTTTTCTTGCGTTTTTACTTTTACTTGCGTTTCAAATTCTCATTGAATAATTTCATACGAATCGACGAACCAAAACATCTGGAATGTCAGATTAGTTTATAGCTTCTAGCCGGCAAAATTACACAGACGACACCTTATTTAAAAAGAGGTTGTGCTCGAATGAATAGTCTACAGAATATAGCGCTATCTAGTAAGCTACTATAGCACTTGCTTGCACTAATAAGCGAAGAAATGCACAACGACATTTCTTTTAAAGAAACAAACAAGCCACATTCCTCCTTAATTATTGAGTGAAAATTTGGTACGTCCTCGTGCACCTGGGAGCAAACTGTAAAAGTTAACGATATCACTACAGCTAGATGGCACCACGGTAAATTTTCTAACCTACCTTTAATGCCTCACGTGCGAACTAACGTTGAGCTACGTCACACAGGAAAGCCAGCCCCTTTAACACAACAATGAAAAAATGTTGAAGTTGTTGCCCTGGGGATGTTATTTTCTGTCAAGCCACAACCAATTTGTTACCTGAACCTACTGGGTGCCTTTTATGTGAAATGATAGGTATTCACAATCTGCAGTGGCCGAGTCATCATGCGTTGTCTTCGAAATAGTTATCGGGAAATATGTGAAAATAATTTTTTTAAAAAATCCAAAGAAGTCTGCATGGTACATTTGTTTTGCATTTTATTTTGTTTAATCTCAGAATTTTTTTTTACTTTTCTGTCTGTCAGCAGATCGCAAGGCAGGGTTAGTACTAATGATGATAACAATTAACGCTATATAACAACTTTACCAAACCGATAGTTTTAAAATTTGCCAATACTGATATCCGAGTATCCCTATATTGCATAAATGGTGTAATACTTCTTCATAAGTGCAATAATTTTTAAAATAATAAATTTTAAAAACAGTAAGCAACAGTTAAATAATAGCTATAAGATATTCTGTGATTCCCTGAGCAAATAGCCGCAAACTGTATGTCGTTAGCTTAAACGGTTCCAGAGTTATCGGTATTTCAGCGAAAGTGCAACCTCAATAACAATATAAGGTCAATAAATGAATACGGATACAAACCTATTTACGTTGCCTTTTGGACCTAAATATTAGACTTCCGGATTTGTATTTGTTTAATAAAACGTCAGAACATCTAGAGATTTTAAATTTATATTGAGTTACTCGCAGACTCGTACCATACGGAGTTTTGTAGGATTGTATTGTTCGACATTTTGACGTCTGGTAAGGGGTCCTTTCTAAAACTAATTAAAAGAATGTAATTTAAAGTTTTATGATGAAAATCTGTGGCAGTTCGAACAATAAGCACTTTGCAAAGCCACTTAACATTTTCCCTTGTTTGCAAGCATCCTCCTGCTTAATACTGTAGCCGAATCGTTTGCTAACGCTCGCTGATTCGGCGTCGTCTACTTCGCTCGAACACATTCCTTGTTGCAACTCTTATGCTTTTGCACAACAAAAACGAATAGTTAAATGTTCCAACAAATGATCAGAGTGTACGACGCGTTTTTCGTAAAGGTTTAATTGTGTCTACTCTTTCATTTATCCGTGTTTATCTCAATCGTCACATTAGAAACCTCCTCATGAGCCCTTTGAACTGAAAAATACAAGACTTCCCTTGACGAAACGAACTGCAAACCTCCAAGTTTAGAGACCGACGCTCTAATACGTTTGTGCAGATTTTCAAACGCTATAGTAATTGGTTCGTTTCCCGTATTTATTTCTAACAATTTTTTGAATCTACGTATCTACATCATTATAAACGTATGACGTGCGTGCGTGTTTGTACCTCTACTCCTCTTGAATCAAAGTACCTACAAAGATGGGAGTAGGACCAAACGAAAGATAATTAAATTGCGCTCAGTATAGGCCTATTTTCATAGCTGTAACTTGATATTACGACCCTCAAATACGCGGGGGAAAACCTGCAAAAATAACGTCAAAGTTTTTTTTTTTACCCTCATGACGTGTGTTCATGACGTCGTAGTTTCTTCATGCAGACCTCCACTAGCGAAGCGAGACGATGCCAATGGAGCGAGCGATGTGGCTAGTTTAGAATTATTACGATGATTTTTTAGTCGTAAAATCGTTCCACTTAACCATTCACGTCGAATTTCTCCGTGTGGTGAGAGCAACTCGAATTACATATCTCAAAACATCGGCCAAAATAATAATTAGAAAAAAAAATGCGCACTATCACGACTTTGTTAGGCTTTGCTTGGAGTTGCACGTGGTTTTGCGCCTTCCTGTGCGAATCGCCCGCCACGCCAAGTGTGACGTCACAAGGCGGTCCCTCCCTCAGGCAAATGTGGACTGATCCAACGCGTGTATCGCAACGCAGCCGCCTGACCCACTGAGAGAAGGAAGGCACCGTTTGGCAACAGACTCGAGCCACATCCACCCGCCCGGTGGTACTGTTGTTACTAAAACAACCACCCAACCCCCTTTTCTACAATACCACCACTGCGAGGGACTTAAGAAGTCGAAATTAATGGTCAAGTTTACAAGATCGTTGGGAATATTGCTCATTTGTTGGAGATTATTTGTTGGAGATACCGCAGAAGTGCTGAGCGAGAGCACGGCCGTTCCGGGAGCTCTTGGCGGCGATTGAGGCACCCAAGCCGGCGAGCGAAAGCCCGGCTGTTCCGGATTATTGCCACAAACCACGGATGGTTTGTAGCGGCTCTCTCAATGCGACCAGTGAAGATTTATTTTTTGTTTTGTTTTCCGTGCGTGTGTGATTTGATGGTTTGACTTAACAGTCCGATTTTTGTGAGTTTTTACAGTGCGTGATTGTTGTGGTTATTTTTTTTTTTTTTCTGTTGTTGTTGTTTTTATTGGCCGTGGTGCTCTTTGGCGGCTGTTGTTATTGTTGTGGAATTTTTGGGCGGATTGTGTCTCAATAGACACGCCGCAAAAGCGACTGCCAAAATGACTATGGACAGGCTAAAGATGCGGGATGGGGACGGTGGAAAAGGACAGAACTACAGCACGTACAAGAAGAATTTGATGAAACGATACCGTAAGTACACTTTTGTGAATTTGTGCGTTTGTGTGATGAGAGATGTGACATACAGCGATAAATCTGTAATGTCCCAAATACGGATAAATATCGCGTTAAGCGTAAATTGACGTAAATTGTTTTCGATTAGTTAAAAGTCGTAATTTTTGGTATGTTAACTTTCATTTTTGCAGTTTTAAACTTTGCGGCGTTAGGCTACACTGGAAAACAGAAATTAACATAACTTTCAGTAGGAAAGCGAAAGCAGATTAGTAGGTTAGTGGGTGGTTGTTTGTTTGTTTGTCTATCGGTGTGGTCCATTTGTCGATATTTGGCGCGGCCTTGATCTAAGTTAAAAACAGTCTTTCTGAAAATTTGTTGAGTGAGATGGCCATATAGAATTAATTTTGTTGGTTTTTAGTTTTACGTTCTGCTCACAGCGCGGTGCTACAAGAGTGATTTTAGCTGGGCCACGGTCAGGGACAAATAGTGGTTGTTTTCTTGTTCAGCTTGGGAGTTAGCCTAGCATAGCGTGATTGCTTACCGCTCGTTTGTGAGCTCTAAAAGCATCATGATTGAATACGTAACACGTTTTAAGGCAGTAATCGCCAATTGCGTTTGACGCGGAAAATTTGCGACAGTTGAGATTTGTATCTTCGCAACTTTCTTGCGACGTGTATCGATTCTTAGCGTTAGCTGTTTTTTTTTTTTCAACTCGTCGTGATTTATTTACTGCCGTGAAAAATAATGTAAAAAGTAGTCAATTTAAAAGTTATTTAACTAACTTTTAAAAGAGTTTTAACGACGTGACTTGATTCTCATTTTACTTTTTTTTTTGACAAAGAAAGTTACAAATTTAAACAATTAAAGTGACATTTTGTGAATTATTATAATAAATAAATAACAAAAACGTAGCAGTTAGAAGCCTGAATCCGTTTTTACTTTCAAAATCCTCAACTGGTTTTCGGTAAATTTTTGATTATGTTGTTGGTTACTTTCAGAAATTAGGCTACTAACGGAAGCTCAAACGTCGCTTTTTATTTTTTTTAAAAATATTTTTAAGTAATTAAAAAATCGGCCGACGTGTAAATACGCTTAAATTGTTGAAACACTTTTGAAGAGTTACAGATCTTTTCTTATTTCACATTTTTTTGTTTCTGTTTCTTGTTCGAAAGTGTTCGTGACTCCGCGTGTCGTATTACTAGAACGTTACAATTCCTAATTGTGTACAAACGTATTATTTAATTTTAATTAAGTTACACGAGTTTATGCAAAACGGTTTTTTCGCTTCGTTGTATTGAGGATGAGGCTGGCTGCGCGTCCCTTACGGAGTCCCTGTAGGTCAGAGGAGCATTAGGTCACCACTGACCTACATAGGTATCGTCTGGCCAGGAACAAAGAAAAGGAGGTCATGTGACCCCTCCCGCCTTTTACCCCCATCCGACGGTTTTCGGAGGGTAGAGGGAATTGAGTCTCCCCCTCCCCCCCTCCAACTTGGGCTCCCACGCCCGTGTGCTCCTCTCTCTTTCTCAGTTGCAGGTGCTCAATCAGGTAGAGTTGAGCCGCTGGCTGACCCAGCCTCTTTATAACGAAGTTGGTTATTACGAAAGCCTGCACTAAAACGAAGTGGCTCGCTCGTCAGCTATTATTTTCTTTATTTGGGCTAGGGAAAAGAAAAGTTGTAAAAAAAAGCGAAAGTTGAACATTTTTGTTTTTAGGAAGCGTAGGTTTTATTCCGTCATTTTTTCTCCCAAGTTTAATATTTGTGGGAGGTGTCTAGCAGATCCCTTTGTTTACGTTATGCGAGGAGAAGAATGCACTCTCATTAGTTTGTGTGGTGGAAACGTGATTTTACTTGAAAACAAGATTATGTGTGCGATAGCCAGACTGATGATAGATTTCTTTCAACTGTGATGTAATAGCGGATGGGTTTGATTATTAGTTGGTTGTCTACATATACATTGAAGTTTTCAAATGCCGATTGAAATTAAGATTTGTATTACGATTGTAGATATTAGCAACAAGCACAAACTAGTTTTGTACAGAGACTCCATCTGTTTTGCGTACCTACATGGTACCTAATTAGTTACATATACTACGTAATCAGACGGATTTCTTCATTTTTTACAGTTACTTTCCTAGAACCTTAAAGGACATACCTTCTCACTATATTCAAGCATCCTGCGCAAAATAGCTTGTGCAACATTTCCATAGCTTAGAGTGAATGTAGCAATACCGTTTCTCCTGTATGGCTCAGTTTTGCAGAGGCATGTAAATAAATGTTGCGAGGTGTTCACGTGTCTGAAGTATTGTTGCAATACTCAGCCATATAGGAGAGTCAACCGGGAGGAATGTACCTTTAAGTAACTGGAAACAATTTGATGCTAGCTGAAGTGGGTCAGCTTTGAACCTTACGACAATATTACATAAGCAGAAGACAAATGCAAGCCCAAATATTACCTGACATTCATTAGATTCCGTGGCTACTTACGAAGCTAGAAAGCCTCTCACACTTCCCTAGGATTTGTTAGGGTTCAGGCAAATATGATTAGCATACACTAGACTCGATTACCAACCATCATAGTAAATCGTTATGATTTTTTCCCCAATCCGTATATTACAAAGTTTGGAAATTTGGTCAACCGTGAATTCCCAGCCAATTTATATTTGGAACAAATCAGGATTTTTGTCTCTTATTTGCTAGTATTACTAAATTGGGATTGGATAAATACTTAAAATTGTGCTTTATAGGGTAAGAAATTGCCCATGTTGACAATGAATGACGTTTAGTACCCGGGTATATGCTACTATTTGTTTTGTTGCGAAGAAACAACGAAACAACAGATTGACAAAACGGATTAATTCGGTGAAAGTATAAAAAGATCAAGAGGTCTCTGGTTTGTAAACTAACTTGTTTTCATCACGAATTAAATAAGAGCAATTAGCGTTCATCCTTTGGCATGGCCTCAATTTCCCGGCTGTTGCTATGGATACAGTGCCAGCCAGATCCGGGTGAATCATTCTGACACTAGGAAAAAGTGTCTCCGGATCTAAAGAAACGAAAATGGTTCCACAATCCCTTTCTAATGACGCTCAAGTTAAAATTTAAATAACTTGATTGGTTAGCTTTCTGCAGTTTGCAACTTTGTTTTCTGGAACGAAATAACATACCTGGATCTTTGTTGTTGGCCTCGTCTGATAAGGGCCAATTAACGCCTTAAATAGTATTGGAGCATGCTGTCGTTATTACAGCTAGTTTACCTTGGCTTAGGTCAGTCCCTGGTCGGAGAATTTCTCCTTCGACTTTCTCCCCCACCCCAAGTCAAATGGTTTACGATAACTCTTCTATTTGAAAAAGGATGGTATTGAATAACAAGTTCGTAGTTCAAATACAAATAGAAAAAGGCTTTCAAATTGGAACGTTAAAGCAGGGAATGAGTTCCCTGCATTTTCTAAAAATGTATTTATTTTTCGGCCAAGTAGTCAATAAATAGGGACATAAAATGTCACCACCGACAGTCAGGGAAAATTAGTGCATAAAACTCAGTCCAATTTTTAAACAATTGCGGCTAAAACGAAGGCCTCATACTCCTTATTGGGCCTATCAGAATTTTCGGTTTCCTTTGCCATCTTTTTCAAAATTTAAAGCCAAAAATAACTAACTTACCCTCTATTGACATGAAAACTACAGGAATGGAGACTCGCCATTTTGCTGTGGATCTTAGAGGATCGACGAGAGTTAGCAAGGAGAAAGTGACGTCAGGGAAAACCTGGACAAGTCAGAGAAATAAACAAAATTAGGAAATTTTATAATGCTCCTTCTTGAGCCGCAACAACCTGTGAAAGCCTATGGTGATTGTGAAGTTACTGCGTTGTTGCTTTTCGTCTCTGACGCAAACTGAGGAGCTAGTTTGGATTCTATTTTAGACAAAAATTGGTGCAAATTGACAGAGGCTTCATTTCTATCGCTGTAGGTGCATTTCTAAACTGCAACGTCTTTATCGTTCTAGCGTTTTAATTAAGTATCCAATTGCGCAAGAATTCCACGCTGCGTATGAGCAAGGGAACGCTGCTTGTTTCCGTGTTGAAAGATTGAGTATCAGACATTTTGCCAAACCACCCTTGGACTTGGGGGCATACACTGTTGACAATTGTAATTATTTGAAGCATGGGCACGTCACGTGATAGTTTTAAGAATGAGGCAACTTTTAGAAATTAATTTAATCAGGTTTAGTTGTACAGAACTTAATTTCTGCACTGGTGTTCCTCACAAGTGATTTGGCCTATTTGCGTTTCCCATTATCATTTAATGATAAACAATTTGTTGCACGAGCACCAGGTTTAGCGAGGAAAGCATTGGGGTCCTTTTGTGTCCCTGGCAGGTGTAACCTTGGTGGTGAGGCAGTTGAGACCCTATCCCATCTGTCCTACGGCTATGATATTTTTGAATTTTCATTTTTATAAATACGTGTATTGATAGATTTAAAAAAAAATTAAAAACATCATGACCATAGGAAAGCCGAGTTAGGATCTCACCTGCATTACCCCCAAGGTTAGACCTGCCAGGGAAACAAGGTCCCCGATCGCATTGCCAGATGAGGGGAAGAGTGATCATTTGTCACGTAACAATGTATTGTAAGGAATAAAAATATAAAGGAATTAAAAAAGGTTTGAAACATGTATGTAAGCAGATGGTTGCGGTTGGTATGTTTTAATAATCCTTGCGTACGTAAGAAATAAAAGTTGGGTTAGATACGGAAGTCATTTTTCCTTATTGTCTATTTGCACTTTTCAAAGGTTACTTTCTGTTTTTCGTCCACAAAGCTTTTGCAAAAATACAGATTAGGTTTAGTTGTAACACTAAACAAATATAGCTTGTGAACTGTATGGAGTTTGTATTTTGAAGCGCGTATTTTTCACAGCGTCGGGGCAGGGAGGTGGGGGGTCAGTGTAGGCTTCCTCTACATTATTTTGGATCGATATATGAGGAGCTTGTTGCAAAGTTCATTCCCTTCTGTGACTCACCAACAGGGGAGTCATAACAAATATGGCCGCCAAACGACCCAATTCTTTTCGAATGATTGATAGATCGGGACAGACTAAAACCCTAAAGGACGTGACTCACACCATGTGGATAATATTAGTGCAACGGTACGTGCGTAATATGTCTACCTACTTAACTCTTCATGTGTCCGAGATAAGCTAATCATGTGTTGAATAATGTACTTTAGTTTCATGAATGAAATATTCGTCGAAATGTATTATCTTGTATTGATTTAGCGTGTCGACGGAAATGACGTGATAGTACGTTTTGTATTTACATCATTATTTACATTTATATTTTTTGTATCCTTACGCTGTAGTGTAAATTGGAGACGCTTATGTTTGACGTCATTCATGAAAGGAAGAGCTTAGGCTAATTTAATTAATGTTTGCCGATTTCGTTACGGTAGACCATTCATTTTTTTTTCTGGCTATCTGATTGCAGTTAGACAATGGTTGAGGTATGCTAAAATCAGATACCTACTTTTCAATTTTTTACATTTTAAGGTACATTCCACGCCAAATTCTACATCCTAATCTAAACAATGAACTGCGTTAAACAAAAAATAGGGTGGAATACGTAGAGCGCAGACTTTTCACTTCCAATCTTTACACCTGAAGGTAAAAGATAAACAAATTGATGAAGACGTCTAAAGACCAAAATTCAGCCGTGATTGGACCATTTCCGAAATAGTTGCATTTAACGAAGTGGACAATGTGCGTAAACATTGCACCTGATAGTGAGAGAGACAATTGCCAGACCGACTAATTTCAAAAGAAAAGTCAACGTCGTGTATAGAACTGCGTTCAAGTGCGTCAACTTCCTCCATTGAGTTTTCTGCCTTTCTCACAGTTGTATTTTTTATTGCAGATTGTTTCAAATTCAATTTTCAATGTCTCTCATACCAAATTAGCCAATTTACAAAGCTTGCAAATAACTGTAATGATAATAAACCAGCCGTCCTTTATTCCTATATAAAATAGTATAAGTTTCGTCTACATCGTGAAAAATACTCTTATGTCAATCCGAAACCCTACAAATACCATTTGTTCTCCAAGAAGCGGACCTCTACTTTCCCCAAAAGCAGGTTTTTCTTTGGTGTGACGACGTGGTGTGGGTCGCGTGGCCAACAGGCTGCCCCGCACGTGGTGGTGCGGTGCGCGTTGCGGAGCCGATGGCTAGCCCATCCATTGTAGACTGCCTGGCTATATGGTTGGCCAAAAAAAAAAACCTGTTTCTCATTTTGTATTATATTATTATTCTTTTATGTGTCGATATTGTGCGCGTGCACCGGTTTTAACAGCGATCGGCCCAGACGCCATTTTGACAAGCAACATAAAAATGTTAACTTGGTGAGGGGGAATGGTGCAGCTGACAATGGAAACGCTCTTTGAAGAATTTGAGAGATTGTGCTTGTAAAGCGATTCTTGTTCTGATAACGCAGAACCGAAATTTTTTTACGATTTCCGCTTAATTTGGTAAGTTTCTAATTTTTTTAATAAAAAAAGTGTGACCAGCCCGAACTGTAACACTTAATGAGGAGGAGGGGGGGGGTAAGAAGCAGAGACCTGGCTACCACGACCGTCTCATTAGCCAAAGGTCCCGTGTTCGACCTCTTCCCACCACTGGCAATTCGGGAATGCGCTCGTGCTCATGTTGACTGTGGCATGTTAAAGATCTTAGGTATTAACTAGTACAATTGTCCCTGTCCGTCCCCAGATAACATTGAATAAAAAAGAACGTTAATTCGACTATTTCCCGTTTATTGAAACGTCAAGCGAAGTGGTGTTATGTATAAAAAGACGTCTAACACGATCTACCCAACAATAAGTTAACCAGTTTTAACATGGGTGTAATTTAATTGTACTCTGGTCAAGGTAAGACACATTCTGCACAGGATACGCAATGCTATGTAGAAATACTCTTATGTTTATGCGGAAGTCTACCTATATCCGTTGCTGTTGGTTAGTATACATCATGAACCATACCGTCTACATTTTCATTCTTTCCAAGGCATGCAGGTTTGATAGCACTGAACCCTTCATGGGAAAATTTACGGTACACTCGTGAATAGATTGCTGGTTTATTAGGTGTTTCAAATTATAACCTAGTTTTGTTATTGATGCAAGTCTAACGTGTGGTTTGAAAGGTTAGTGTGTTAGCAGTCTTGTCTTTGTCCATATTGAGTTTTCATATGCGGTGTTCAAATGATTTAGACTCAGCTATTGAACATTTTCACGAATTTTGTAATATAATTTTGCTTCCGAAGTTCTCAGTTCGATGCTGGGAAGTTTATGCTTAGGGGCCTACAACGTTTTCGTAAACAAAAGGGCAAAACTTAATTATGAGTGCCGGTTAAATGGCTCGGAAAAAATTAGTAAGGAGTCTTGTTCAAATTCCGGTAGAAGAACTTAAGCGTATCTACACTTGATTGTTGATATCAGTACATGCTGCGATTAACTCTTAATTCAAAATAGGTGAAAGGAAGTACTGTTTGAAAAATAACTTTAATGTCGAAATTGTTAGTAATTGTAAAATACGCTAAGTGCAGATGTGGAGAATTAGGTTCACTTTTGTAGTAGGCCTATGTAAACGGCGATTTTGCTTTTCAAAATGTGGTAATATACATCTCTTTCGCAGACTTGCACTCTAGGAAATCCCTGTTTTCTGGTCAGAAATCCTTGTGAAATCTTGAGAAATTGTAAAAATCCTAGAAATACTCAAGTGGAAATTACAGAATGCATTTGATATCAGTGGAAATCCACCTCCGAGCCCATCCTTCAAAGTTATGCCACTGCCGAAAAATGCAAATAATTCCTTTCAGCAAGTGCTGTGCATGTGAAATCCTAGAAAAATTACGGAAATCTTGGAAATAGATTCTTACTGTGCATTTTCAGAAAAGGGCAACCCGCCGGTAATATCTCCCTTTAGCTGAGATTAGCGAGGCTTTAAAATGCGAACTAGGAATCTAAAGGAGCCACCACTTTTATTCCAAATTGTAAATAATTGTCATGTTTCATCATCATTTCATGTGTTGTTCAGTCTGGTCGCGTGTTAGGCATGTTGTTTTCGTGTGCCTTTCGCCGTTCCTCTTTTTTACTTTTTTTTCGAACCAAGCTGTTCTTTTGCTTTCGTTTGCGCCGTTCGTCTGCGCCTCTTTGACCTACGAACAAGACCAAGTCAACGACTGAGTCCAAGGCCGATTGACGTCACACCTCCCGCCATACCTTGCGCTCAAGGTCTCGTTGAGCGCCGCCCTTTCGACGCGAATTGGAACGAAAGAGAAAGGGAAATGGTGATGGAGAGACGGCGAAAACGGAACGAGTCCAAGTTTAACGGAACACGGGGGGGAGAATGGCAGGTGGCCACGGCGCCCGGGGAGAGATTTTTTTCTTCTTTTTTCCTCCATTTAAATCCTTCTTTTTTTTGTAGTAGGCTACACCGTTTGTAATATTTCTCTAGCTAGCTGGCCTCATTCGAAGGCACGTCGGGAAGTGGTGATTCGGACGGACGGAAGCCCCGGGCTAGAGGAAAACTATGGTCCAGTTAAACTGGCAATGAGCAGCTACGCTCTTATTGGTCCATGTTTGTTCGATTTCTGTTTTTTTTTTTTTTTTTTTAGGACGGGCTAATTTGTTTGTTTAGCTAGCTTCGCAATGGCGTTCACTTTCACCGTGGACTTGAACTTCGCTTTTGCCAAAACAAAAAAAAAGGAAAGGATACAAAAGAAATAGGCGTACATGGAGAGTTAGAAAGCAACAGTAAAAATTAAGTTCAACGTTGGTTCTGTTTTCTAAAAGAGTTAAAGGTGATGAAGTCATAAAGCTTTTAAAAAGGGTAGATCCAAGAACAGATCCTTGAGGAACCATAGAAAAATAAGAAACATAACATAGGGATAAACCTGAAATATACGTGGTTGAGGTAGGCTGCACCAGGGAACCGGAAGTTGATTGATGGTTTCGAAAGCATATCCATGGGTGGAAAGAGTAAATGCATATCCATATGTCGAACAATTAAATGAATTGAGGTTTATGATCATAAACAAACAGCTAACCACACATAAGTAAGCAAGGTCGCCAATGACGGTAATAAAAAGAATAGAGCCAAGAAGGCGGCCTTGAGGAATACCACTGGTAGGCTATACTGCATAGCACAACCAGAGATATATGGAAACCTGAAATGGCCGGTTATGATCCGAGTCTGTCCAACCATTTTGAAATTCAATCACTTCTCTAGTCGTAATAAGAGAGGTTGTAGGTAAAATCTTAAAATTAAAACTCAAATTGTTTACTAGTTTAGTAAACACTAGGGATAGGTTGGTAACCGAAACTGAACGGTTATTACAGAAAACCGAAACCGATTCGGATTTTGTTAGTTTTTTTGTACGATATTTGAAAAATCAAAGATTGATTTGTTGTTTTAAATTTGTAAATAATTACCATTTCCTACGTATAAATGATAGCAGAGCTCGTAGTCATAAAAAAAAGGAAAATGATGCCACAGCTAGGCCTATGGTCAATGGCGCTGCTGAAAGTGAAAGCAAAAACTAACTAGAAGCTAGTAATACTGTTAAAAAAAAAAGGAAAGAAAAGAAGGAAAGGAAGAAGGAAAGGAAAGGAAAGGAAAGGAAAGGAAAGGAAGAAAAAAGGAAAGGAAAGAAGGGGACAGATACCGAAATTTTGTGGGCATGTAAAACCAAAACTGGTATCAAAGTCAAAAAATAAAACCGACCCATCCCTAGTGAAAAATCGAGTAAACCTGTAACATTTTGACATTTAAGAATCGCTCGGCCTATTTATTTCTGGCACCAAGCTTCTTCGTTTTGTTTATTTTCTTCTACTTGTTTGCTCTGCAGTGTGATAATGACCCAATGCTCGTCATGAAAATATAAAAAATAAACCAAGATAATTGTTGCCTGCTGGGGATTTAATTGCGGTGAGTTGTTATCATTACTTAACCGCACAATTTAAAAAAGAAACAAACACACGACGAAAAAAAAAAGACGAAAAAATATTAATCGGGTTGTCTCGTAATTGGCGCAGTACGTCATGACAGAGAGCCATAATTAAGCTTAAATGCATCCGTTGCTGTAAATAAAAGTCTGAAGATTAGACGAGTGCACGGAACACTTTGCATCAACTGGCGAATGACATCAAAGAAAAGTTGCTTACTAATTCAATTATTTTGAGGAAAAAAAGCGAACTTTTTATCCACTGGTTAGCTTGCCATGTTTGTTTTATTGTTTTAGTTATTTTTAAAGACGTAAATAAAATCTCACACTCAAATTGTGCTCAAAGACTAAACAATTGACCGGTAAAAAAATACTTTTTCACAATGGTTACTCTACGAAAAAACTCATTTGCCGAGCTAGGCTTTAGAAATTTTAGAAATTTCCAGGAGAATTAGCGTAGCCTGCGATGTTAGAAGATTGCTGTACCTTAGCCGAAAGCAAAAGGAGGATTTAAAAAGAATAAAGCCTACTAAAATTGCACAAATACATTATGGTCTAGGGATGCACCGAATATTCGGTAATTATTCGGTATTCGACCAAAAATTCAAGTATTCGGCCGAATAGTGATATTCTGTATTAAGCCGAATATTGATTTTGGCCG
>JAHWFP010132116.1:0-42469 GCA_023313725.1 Lithobius niger | reverse complement strand
GAGGGGGGGGGGGGATGGGTGGAGGAGGGGCAAAAAAAATTATTATTATTTTTTTTATTTTTAAAATTAGTTTGAAGTATCTACTTTGTAAATTTTGACGTTTTACGTTGTTTAATTTACTAAATTTACAAAAATAAAAATTGTTTTTATAGGCTGCTGTGTACCAGTGGGGCAATATTATTAAATATTTTTAAATACACATAGCCCAAATTATGTGTTTTTTTTAAACTTTAGGTAACATTTTCTACAAAACTACTGCACAGAAATCTTGATTTTTTTGTAGGGAGCTTCCTTAGGTAGTTCTGTACATAATGGACTGCAATTATGGTTTTCCATGGAGCACTCAAGATTTTAGAATTTATAGTATACAGGGTGGGGCAGAAAGGACGGACCACCCTTGGCAATCAAAGATGGTTAATGTTAGGATAATAAAACTTTGCATGGTATGTAGGCGAACGGGGAGCCAACTACCCGCGTGACATGGCATATTTTCAAGGTCATCGTGATGCTAACTTTTTAACTATGCTTCGTAGAACCCCAGTGTAAATTAGAAACTTGTAGACAGTGTCAAGGCATGGCCATTGCAAAAAAAAACAGAACGAAATTCGGTACGTTAGTTTAGGAGCTACGGGCATTACAAGAATCATTCTGTTGTGACGTACGAGTGGCTTTCCTGCCAAACAGTTCTGTCAGGCTCTTTCGTACACCATGCATTATGTTGGTAGGTAATGGTGTTGGCAGCATACGTAAATTGGCATAATTCATTAACCGTGGTCAGCTCTGAACCAAAATCAGAAATGTTAACCTGAGGGAGGAACAACATTAGTTTCATTTCTAGACGACCACGGTGACTAAACTATGCCAACTTGCATAAGATGCTGTAGTTTGCAGCACCATTCTGTTTATACGTGTAATGTAGAAGGTTGTGTTGAGCTAGTGTCATCAGTGTGTCAGTTGCTGTTTGTTTCCAAGCATGCTTCATGTACTTTGAGGACCACTGGACTTAATTTTACACTCACTGTTTGGCAGGAAAGCCACTCGGTCAGCACAACAAAATAATGTTTGCAATTTTCGTAAGTCCTAAACTAGAGTACCGAATTTCGTTCTGTTTTTTGCAATGGCCATGCCTTGCCCATGTCTACAAGTTCTAATTTAAAGTGGAGTTCTACGAAGCATAGTTAAAAAGTTAGCATCACGATGACCTTGAAAATATGCGTCAAGTTCAGTGATCGATTCATGGTTAGTTGGCTCCCCGTTCACCTACATACCATGCAAAGTTTCATTATCCTAACATTAACCATCTTTGATTGCCAAGGATGTTCCGTCCTTTCTGCCCCACCCTGTATAGTAATAGCGTTATTAATTAAACATATAAATGTAAAAAAAAATATTTTCTTAAACTATTTGCATGACTTAAATAATTCTAGGCGAATCTCTACACAATGATGTGTTTTATAACCCTATCAAGTTTCAAAGCTGTAGGTATAACAGATTTTTTTTTATAATTGTATCTAAAGTTGTGACATTTCCCCCATAGAAATACATGGAACTACCAAGTTACCAGGGAGCCCAACCCTAACTGGATTATTTGCGTCATTGTCCTTTGCAACAATTGTCACTTGCGCAAAATTTGCTGGCTTACCGCAACGATGTTAACCTATTGGCCAATCGCTATAAATCGATTCACGCTGACATCAGAAGTCTTAATTTCCATTGCGTTGTATTACCGCCGACATTTCATCAGCACTAACTAAAGAAACGAAATAAGCAGCATATATCAGTAATTAATGCACGGTGGTGACGTCACGCTAACACATCCCCATGCTAAAATCGCACTCAGTTGTTATATACATTAATGATGTCTTTGAATGCAGTAAAATTGCTGTTATTGCTGGCTTTGCTGATGATACAACTTCCCAGTACTCATCTAGTGACCTTAATAATCTTATTGATATTGTAAATAATGACTTGAATTTTATTTTATAATTGGTTTGCGGCGAACAAATTATCATTGAATGCAAAAAAAACTAAGTATATGATTATGTGTCCTCGCCAATAACTGGCGTATGTAAATTGCTTAAATGTTAACGATGTAAGTATTAACAGGATTTCAATTGAAAAAGTAAATGAAATTCGAATGCTGGGGCTAATGATAGACCATAACTTATGCTGGAAACCTCAAATCAATTTTGTGTGTAAAAAAATTGCGAGAGGGAATGCTATTTTAGCAAGATTCAAACATTGCGTTCCAAGCTATCTTTTACGATCTCTTTACTTTGCTTTTGTATACCCGATCATATTGTATGGTATTACAGTTTGGGGAGCCACTACTAAGACTAATCTACAAAGAATTTTAACTTTACGAAAAAAGTCAGTTCGACTTAATGCTAAAGTGCCTTGCAGGGAGCATACTCTGCCCTTGTATGAATCCCTAAATCTTTTGACGATTGAATTTGTTTTTAAGTACTCTATATGTATGTTTATGTACAAGTCCTTAAAGGATGAATGTTGGGAACCATCCCTCTACGGTGTGAGTTACAATAGAAGGCATTGTGACACTCACTCACACAACACCCGAAACAATGATAAACTTGTTCCTCGTAGGTGTAGAACCAACTACGGGAAAATGAGTTTATCTTACACTGCTCCCGTTGTGTGGAATGAATTACCAAAGTCTATTTCTGATAACTTAAACGGTATTAATTTTATGTCTCTTAAGAAAATATTTTATGAGCTCCTACAAATCAAATGTGTAATATCTTAGGTTTTTATATATATATATGTATATTTTTTTTCCTTCTAGTGTTCGTTTTGTTATTTTGTTGTGTTTTTCTATTGTAAATAATTTTGTTATTTTGTGCTTTCTGCCTGGTTCGTCACTATAAAATAGGAATTTTGTATTCCTCGTGACGATTTCCTTCATGTAGCGTGCTGCATGAAGATAAACTTATTATTATTATTATACGCTTAATCTGAAAACCCACATGCGTTACCGTGGTTCATTTCGAAAACCCGCACTTTTTTTATAACCCTCACTTTTTGATTATCTAACGCTTTTTACGGCGTCTACACAAATTCTGCACCGCCCTATGACAACTCTACCGCGTGACATACATATAATGACCCACATTTCATAACTACACAACACAAATTCAAGCAGCACTCCCCATTACAAAACCAGCGTCAACAGGCACATTTGCTACTGGCGACATTTTTCGTACTAACACGAAAAAAAATCGTGTCGTACGAAAGCGTGTCGTATGACTGCAAAAGCGAACCCTAAACTGGCAACCTTGTGTCCCGACGGTACGAAAACTAGGCTGCTGACACTTTGAAATATACTTAAAAACCTACGACTCAAGCGCATAGCGCATTTTATACCCTCAATCTTATTTAAACTATAAAAGTAGAAAAAAATACGGCCTTACCTTAAACACGAAATTCGGAAACTGGGTCAGCAAAAAAAGGACGTCTTTCCCTTAGCTCTGACTTTCCTAGACAGGAAGTTTCAAAACCGAAAGTTTCTATTCAGGAATTTACATCAATCGTGTGTAAAAATTCTTAAATTCAATATAATTCACAAATACAAAGCACAAAATATTTATATAAAAATATTTTAAAACTCAAATAAGTCGATAAGTTAGCTTGACGTCACATCTTACCACCATTAAAACACATAGCCGTGAGGAATAGGCGGTTAACAGGCGATAATTGTTCGTTTGCTCGAAACGGGGCAGTCCAATGTCTCGGGGGTAGGGAGGGGGAGATTTCCCTACCCTCTCGACATTAGACTGCCAGTTCCCCCGAAAACGACTAATTATCGCCGGTTAACCGCCTGTTTCTCACGAATATCTATTACAAAATGATGAAAAACAATGGAGTCACTATTATGAACTGCCAAGGATGAAAAGTGAGCAGCAATAATGAAGAAAAATGCACGTACCATCATGAGGCAGAGAAGTGTACCCGAATCTATGATAGTCCAAGCCCGGTAAACCTCGATTCAATTCTCGGACTCTAACATGATGCGTGAATTTCTTCTCCAACGAAATTGCTCACTTGTCACCCTTGGGAGTTAACAATGTTAGCTCCATTGTGTTTCCTCGTTAATTGCGTCAGGAGAATTGCTAATTGCTTTCTACTTTCGTCCCGGTGAAGCAGTGTTGCTTCCTGAATGTGTGTACGTGTTTGCATCGTCACCACGATTGCATCGTCACCACGACGTCCACAAGAGGGTTACCAATTTCAATCACAGACTATGACGTGCATCGGAGGTTGGCTGAAGCAAACTATCACAATTGCAATCTTTTCCTTTTGGCGTTTTTTCAAATCTCTGCCCTCCCACTCCGTTTTTTTTCCCTTTTATTTTTTTTTTGTACCGTTAAATGTCGAGTGGACTCGACGGGCGGGACGCAGGTTCGAGTCATGAGTTACGTGTCCGGACATAACGTCAATAGTAGTGAGAAATTAACACGACCAACATTGATTGGCCGAGTAGCAATCTGGGGCCATGCGGGGGCGCCGGGCGTCCATCAGACGGGCCACGCACGCACCGGAAGTGCCATTGTGGGCACGAGATGTCCGTGGTAGGTGGGGGGAGTTGGGGGTAGGGGATGACCAGGTAATAGCGCACGCACGACTGAGGTGGTGGTGATGGTGGTGTCGCGAACTTGTGAGCGCGTTCTATTGATTTTTGAGGCTCGGTTTTTTTGTTCCACTTTCAGCTTTGTGCCTATTTAAGCGAGACAATAGGGGACTAGTGAGCGTCGTCTAAAGCCCTGCCCAAGCTAAGGCACGTTGGGTCAGCCGAGAGCCACGCAACACTGATTAAAGTGGCTTTGGACGTGAAGAGGTGGTCACCCCCTCACGTCTTAAAGATGAAAGCTGTTACTGGAAAGCTGGACGGGTTCTTCTTCAGAGCAGCTTTCCTGATATGATGTGACCTACTATGTCTTCCTTCGCCCTCACCCCACCCTCCTTTTCTATCGTAGAAGGTGGTCGGTCGGTCATGGATGTTAAGCTTAAAGCAAGAACTTGGAAATTAGAAATTTCGTTTCTTTAACTTGAGAATTATTTTTGCATGTTTCGTGTAAAGCAAAGAGAAATGAAGCTGCAGTTAACATACGAACAAACTCACCAGACTAGTGGCATACACAGCGTCCCCCCCTTCCTTTCCCCGAGAGTGGAACAAACCTTTGGTAGGGCACAATCAGTTTTCGGAGTAGACATTTTTAAGCACATGCGATTTAGGCCTCGCAAAGTTGAACTAACGTTTAAACCACACACAAAAAAAGGCATTTTTGGGAGAGAAAAGTAAAAGGGTTTGTTTTTGACGTCAGATACGAACACTGTAAAAGCTGTAAAACAATAATGCAACAAATAACGCGATAATGGAACAAACAGTACGAACCAGTAATGTTTTCCTTCGTAAGGTCGTGTGTCAATCCACCATTAACGCAACGCCGCGAGCATTGTCAAATGATTTCCAACGATGTGGAAGATTGTGGGCTTTCCGCTTGGATTTTCCCAGCTAAGTTGTCCCTCTGGTCGTCTGCTGTTTGCATTGAGGCAAATAACCCGGCTTGAGTTTGCTCCCTAAAAGCAATATTAAACAAACTGACTAGTTGAGGTGACAAATAAACATATACACCTTTATTAATAGAACGGACCCACATGGGACCATCTGCGCTATCATAAAACGTATCACACTATTTAATTTGTTTAATTTGTTTATGATGTCTTAAAGTTTAAAACAAAAGAGAAGTTTTAGCCATTAGGCTGTATTAAATCTGAAAGTGTCTTAATGGCTAAAACTTCTTTTTTATTTTAACTTAATAACACTATACAAAAACAAAACTTAGAAAAACTAAAACTTACAAGACTTTATGAAAAAAAAAAAGCAACGACAACTCTCCATGAACAGAACAGCTCTCACTCCACCTTCTACCGATTACCAGTCCCCTCCTTGAATCCCTCAGTAGGGATCGGCCGATATGAGTTTTTACCGATCCGACCGATACCGATGACGGGTATACTGATAAGAACAGATCCGATACGATATCGATGTTGATGTCAATAATATTGAAAAAAAAAAAACACAACTAAAAATTTAATTACCATACAAAAGCAACGTCAGTTTCTGGTTTCGCATAGGCTCCAACTGCTGAGATTATCCAAGATGTTTTTTGCAGCAATAACAGCATTTTTACTCTTTTTCCTACTTATGGATTAAGTACTTTTATCTTCTAGATAGAGTTTAAGTTGGCCATTGAAAAACTTAGGAACGTCAGAACCATCACGTTCTACATTTTCATAACAAACCGAACAAATAGCTTTGCTTTTCTCACTTGGTTGTTGCTTTTGCCGCACTTGGTGTCAGTTTTATGGGGAAAACAGTTGCGTAACGAATATCTGAATTGGAGGCCTTACAGTGGTCCGATACCGATATGGCAAAATACAGATACATACCGATTATACCGATACCGGCATCAATGGACTATCCCTATCCCTAAGTTGCCAAATACATACAGGAAGCCCTAAAATGAATCATGGTATCACACATTCCGAAACCGTACATTGAAAGGAAAACTTAGCCATCATGAAACACCAAGTTTCCCCACAGTCCTCCATGTCCACCTGAAATGCAAGAGATCACGTACGGAATAAGAGCTGCGTTCGGTACGTCTTCTAAAGACATAGATTCCTCCACCGCAGATTGCACAGTCGTTTCCGCAGACTCCATCACATGGCAAGAGCATAGTCCGATCACCTTTCCTTTACCAGCTGAAATTGCCACATGAGCCATCACTCGGAGGCCTTGCACTAGACAGAAAAGGTTAGCCACAGGCCACTCGCCACTGAGGGTGAAGACAAAGATGATGAAGCCTTATGTTTCTAAGCGTGATGACCCATGTGAGAAAACGACATAGACACAGTGTACCCAGAGCCCACAAACTTCTGGGACCACACTGGGCTATGCACACCCTGCCAGAGTTTCGTGCTCAAGTACAGTTTCCGTAGAAGACATGAAGAAAACGTCAAGGGTCGCACAGACAACAGCAGTAGCAGTAACCATTAGACACCATCTTTACATTATAACCTCTAACCTTACAGTCTGAGATGACTCGTCGCTGAGAACAATTGAAGCACACCGTCCACGAATAGGGGCTGCAGAACACCCTGTAGACAACACACACCATACGAAGACATGTCTGAGTTACGGGTCGGATTTTCTGCAGCACAGACAAACTTGCACCTTGTTCTGGATTACCAGCAAGGATGTGAGACATCGTCCAGTGAAGGTTGACAGAAGCATCAACTGCAAATGCACTCCCAGCAGAGTTCGCCCACCAGTGAGTCACACCCTGTGCAGCCAATGTTTCGTAAGACAACGACTTCACTGTGCCACAGTTCACAATGCCTTCATTACCTCAACATCTGCAATATGGCAGCCAATACAGGCGACACACCACTGATTGCACCACTAGACGGAACAGAAACCTGTTTACTGAAGTCTGTGTCAACATCTGGTTACTGAAGTTGCTGCAGCGGTATGATTGGTTGCGGGGCTTTGCGTTGGTACGTCAGTTGGAGCTGGTAAGCGAGACTCCTGTCCGTTAGTCAACAGTCCCCTTGCGTTAATGCAGTTCCAGTAATCTAGTTGACTTGTGTGCAGCCTTCCGGCAACACACACCTGCAACTACTCCGTCTTCACTATTTCAAAAACCATTGGTTCTGTTTCAAGATCCATTCTTAATGTTTCTATTACAACTTATTATTAAACCTCGATGTATTTTACATTTGTGTTCTTGTAACAATACATACTCAATATACCCAACTTGCTCATGCCAATTGTTACCAGCCCTTCACTACCAGCAAAGTAAAGCTTATCCACCATTCAAACCATTAACCCTAACGAAAACAAAAGCTACCTTTTCAGCCTACTTATTTAGAATCATGTTCTCCTTTCATTTGCTACTGATCCAACTACTTTACTTACTTATTTAAAGGATCATTTTCTTGTCATGAATTATACCACCTTCTTTAAGTCATAACGGTTGGCGAGCACAGTACCACCGAAACTACGAAAATGCAACCTTAACCAAATGGCAAAGGTAATTCTACAGCTCAGTTTGTCTTTATTTAAAGGAATTAAGCCCTGAGTATCAGCTACTTGATGTTACCATTTTTCGATACAACACTGTGAATAGAAAGGTGTTACACCTCAATCTCTAGATTTGCGAGCGCAGTTCTTGCAAATATTGTTTGCTCTCAATGGATCCATCTCAACAATGTGATTGCAAGTGCAGCGAAACGTGCATCACGGAAATGTTCCCTTAAGTAGCCTGGAGTCTCCCATCTAAATCATACAGGAAAGTACAAAACATGCTTGAAAACATGCTTGCTCAGATCGTGAATTGGTCAGATGTATCGTTATATTGTATGTTGAGTACAATACTCATGACTTAAAGCTTTAGACTTATGACTGTTATTCCAAATAAATCTATGGAAAATTTTGTACGCATGCCACCATCAGGCACCGACAATTACAAACAATTGAAGTAATTGTTACGGAAGGATAAATTAAACACAAAAACCTCTTGTCAAGGTTTCTGTCATGATTCAGGTAAGCCTATAGAATCATATGCAGAACATGGTTACAAGTTGGTAATGAATCTGATACCATGGCTGGACGCTGAATGATTACAAAGGTACATGTCAGCTTATTACCCTGGAATAATACTTGTGTTCAATCCCGCAGGAGCTGAGATTGTATTTGGTGGCCAGGGAAAACGTGTCTATAGTTGAAGAGGCTCCGCGAGTTTCAGATGAATGGGAAATCAGATGCTCAGGTAAGCCAAACCCGCCATTCAGCAAAGAAAGGTTTAAGTGTAAAGGGAGCAATTCATCACAAAAACCAAATGATGCTTCAAATGAAAAAGCCTACAACAATGCCAGTAACAAAATGGGTGGTGAACGGAACAGAGTCATGACAAATAAAGACAATGAATTTTAAACGAATTAAATAAATATAGACCTATTATTTGTTGGGACTGTGGCTCGTCGGGGCACATACAATCACAATGTAAGTCAGAGATAGATAAGGTATTGTTGTGAGCCGTAACAATGGTGCTATGCAAGAAGACTCCTAGAGCCTAACAGGCTTGATTAATCTGTCAATGGCATAAAGGCAACAGGCTTAAGCGATTGTGGAGCCACTTACGATTTAAGTGAGTCACTCGTTAAATGATTATACAGGTGAATGTGTGTGGTTACATCCAGCATTTTCAAAAACGTCTGTTTGCATTCCCGTTGCAATGGTGAAATTACAAGGTGAGACATTTGATTGCTGCTATGTTTTTTTTGGGGGAAAGGGGTCACTAATACCATTCCAGACGATTTTTATTATCTACACAGTAATAGGAACCATGCCTTGTTACAAACCTTGTTGGTTGTTAACTGCTTAACTTGTTCGACAGTTAGGAAAGTGAAGGAGAAAGCTGGAGGAATTGTCCAAAGCCTATTGCCAGTGAGAGGGTTACAGAGAGTTAGTCGTCCAGGAAATCCCATCAAGCCAAGAAGAGAGGAAGGAAAAAAGAGAAGGAGGAACTGTTGACATTGGTCCCAGCCAAAGGAAGTGGTATTGAGGAGTTAGTGTGCGTTTCTAGGGAAGACGTGTCAGACTGGCAGATTCTCACTCCAGACACGACTAAAAATCAGGTCGGGAGGGTAAATGGCTCGTGTGACAGGGGGCAGACGACATGAGTTGGGAGTAATTAAAGAGTCGTCCCAACTCGATGGCCAAGTGCCCTAGGGCTACCAACTTTTTCTCATATGACTGATAAAGACCAATTGTGAACGCATACCATGCATACCAGAAAATGGCAATTATCCCATATTTAGGTTAATCATTTGAAACAAATCACTTCGGTAGCACGCAATGCCCGCCACACACATTTGCCCTGGTACCCGTTCCTGCACCCCCCGAAAACGCCGCCCCGTGACATTTCCCCTTTGGTGCAGCCCTGGAAAAGTCGCATGCGCACGGTGTGTTTGACTGAAGGCTAAAAAAAAAGCCCTGAGAAAGCCAGCATTCAGCAAGCAAGTAACCATATGTTTAAATTAATCCTTCGAAACAATTCACCTCGGTACCATGCATGGCGACATTGTTGCAAGCAACGATTGTTGCCGCCCACTTAAAAACAACTCAACTCCTTTCTGGAATTGAACATTTAGGAAATAAATGTGCCTTTCCATTGTATCAGGCTGTCAATTTCGAGGCCAATTGGTGGCCTCGAAATTATTAACCAATCGTCGTTTGGTTTAAAGTTGTCTGGTTTAGTAAACACGGGTTGTTTTTTTTTTAGCTCAAACGCCGACGATGGCACTGTCCACGCGACTAAAACTTTGTTGGCCAGTTTGGTACCACAACAATACTAAAAAATGAACCCAAAAACGGTGCAGCAGGTCTGGTAAGTGGCGCCATCTCTTCGAAGACTTTGGAAAAAGTGTTATAACCCGAACTTGTAGTCCAAGGCCGTCAATAGACGGCGACATGGCAGGTTTGGTAAGTGGCGCCATCTGTTCGAAGACGTTGGATAAGTGTCCCAACCCGAATTTGAAGGCGAATCCCGTCAACAGATGGCACTACAGGGTGGGGTACTTGATTGTATGACGGAATGGCGTGGCCGGTGACTTGGCCGCCTCTCCGTATTATATATGTAGATACATTTATTTTATTTTGTTATATTTTATTATTTTAAGAAACACTGACAATGATACCCGGATTTTCCCCTTACTTGTCCCTCACGTTTGGCGATGCCATCGGAGACCAATGTGTCCCTGGTAGGTCTAACCTTGGTGAAAAGGCATTCGTGATCCCAACCAATACCATCTACCCTTCGTATGCAGTCGAGCCATCATCTTCGTTTTAAACTTTTAAACTCTTAAACTTTTGCAATTTAAAATTTTTAGTTTTAACATCGGATGGCAGTTAGTGACCACCAGGTCCTTGACATTCCGGTTGCGTTTGCAACGAACCTACATTATTATTATTATAAGAAAATATGAAGCACTTGCGGTTAAAACACTTACTTATATTTCGACACCTTTGTAGTATATACTATTGCGGTGCCTTCATCAGAGTGGTAAGATAAATTATCTTACCACTCTGATGAAGACACCGCAACAGTACAAAGGTATCGAAGTATACGTAGTTTTAACTGCAAGCGCGTCTGGCTTCACATTTTTTACATTTACAGTCTTGAAAAGTTGCCACCATGGCTTAGAATGGGAGTGCGGATAACCTTCGAAAAGTCTTGAAAATAATTAAAGAGGCAAGATTAACAATGAATTCGAAGAAATGTCAGTTTGGCAAGTCTGACGTTTTCAATGTCGGTCACGTCATTGGTTCAAGTAAACGGGGGCCTTCTGACATTAAAGTGGAAGCTGTACACGAGTTTGGCAGGCCTAAAACAGAGTCCGGGACAACAGGACTATTTGGATTGTGTGGGTGCTATAGTCGTTCCATTCCCTCACATGCAGAATTGACAAGTCCACTTACAGATGCGTTGCGAAAGCATGAACCAGATCACGTGGTTTGGAGTGAGGAAAAAGAGAAATCATTTCATGGCTTCAAGGCGGCCTTAGCAAATAGGCCAGAGCTTGTGACTCCTAATTACGAGGAGGAATAGAAAGACTGTTCAGGACGAGGAATGGGCACGGTCCTCTCTCAATGAGGAGGGGGAGGACCACCCTTTACTTTACCTTTCAAAAAAGGTGATTCTAAGGGAAACGGCCTATTCTGCTGTTGCCATTGCTACAGCCATTGCCTCCTCTTGCAGTGTTCCTTGTCTTGTCTTAGTTTATTGGTGTTGCATGTTTGTTCTTGACTGTGCATGGCCTTGATTTTCTTTTAATTAGTGTTTGTTCGGTTGAGAAGTCGTCGTGTTTGCTCGGTAGTAGTTTTGTTGTGATTTTTTGACTAAATTTGTTCCTGGATTGTAGCTTACCTTAGTTTTCTTTATGGGTTGTAGGCTATACAGTATTAGTGTTTCTTTGTTGATGGCATATCAGTGTTCCTTTATTTGGTTGAGGAACCGTATTATTTGTTTGGGAATAGTTTCACTGTCGATTTTCGGACTGCTTCTTTATGGATTCAAGGGTTTCTTTGTTTGGTTGAGAAGCCATCGGTAGTAGGTTGTTCGGTAGTAGTGTCATTTTGCTTGGCAGTACTTGCTCGGTCGTAGTTTCATTTTGATTTTCTGACTGTGTTCCTTTAGAGAACGTATCTTTTGTGCTTCTTTATGTATAGTATCTTTGCATCCCTCCTTCCCTCACTTGTGATTCTTGGGGTGATGGCCATGTTACCTGGCATTATTTAAACCCCCTAACCAATCCATCGAAGGTGCCTCTCTCCCCAAGCAACCTCCATCGGAAGAACCGACAAGATTTCTTTTGAAATTTCTTTTACAGGGTGCGTACATTACAGACGAAGCTTTTTCAAGAACTTTCAAGGTTAATTTAAACCAATTTCAAGGTTCTTTTCACCGTGCACTATCAAAATTATCTTTTAATTCCAGTATTTTACCAGCAGTAGTAGCACCATCGTGTACTTAGTTTGCAGTAGGAAGTTAACTCGTCGTAAACAACGACGGACATTATGTCTCTCCTTCCACCAATGGACAAAGAGGCAAGAGGAATACAGCAACTAACAGCACGTGGAATAGCACTTGCTCAGCTGCCCCTTTTGGAAAAAACTGCTTGCACTGCACGGGAACTCTCCCTCAGTTTTTTTTGTCTCCAGTCCAATCCGAGTGAAGCACTGTTCTCTGAAGAAATGGCTTCAGCAGACAAAACTATTTTTCATTGATTGAATTTTATTCCTAAATTAATATTACTGCATGGTGGGTGTTAACCTCATTCCAAACAAAGTACACACGGAGAATTCAAGGCCGTTTCAAGGCTCGGACAACAAAAATTCCAATTTTCAAGGTTTTTCAAGCCTTGAATTTTCGGTTTTCAAATTTACGGCTTATCAAGGAATTCACGACCCTGTACGAACCCTATTTTTAGCAACAGGTTTCTCATGGGCATTGGACTGTGGGGTCGTAGCACAAGTCGGTGGCGCTAACAACTACGTCGTGTCCGCCTTACCTACGTCAGTACTCTGCTGGACGCATAAGTAGCCAATCCTTTAGAGATTACAAATTCTTGAAGGCTGCTCCAAACGCAACCAAAAAGACAACTCGTCCAAACTCTTTTAAACAATGAACAAGGCAAGGGACTGATGGTCTTTTGTAAAGAGATAGCCAGCGTCTGCTATCTGAGTGAGAGCCAGTCTATCGGTCCGTCCTCCCCTACCCTTCCTCCTACCCTCTGGTCTGTCCATTCCTGAGACCTCTTAGGTGCAAACCCTTGTCTTCAGCCACGGGGGAGAGAGAGACTCCTCGCCCAACGCTGGACACACCATCAGATTTCGTCTTCTCATTTTAAATGTTTCAAACGGTTCCTCGTCTATTATGGACGTCCTTTAGCGCCAACCCGTCCGTGGATAATTAAAAATAGACGGCGCGCGACTCTAAATCCGAGTTAGCGCCAATTTAAAGTAAAAAGTGGCCGGAGGCGAGAGAGAGAGAGGCAGTCCTTTGGGTCCAAGCTGCTTGCAAAAATTCCACGTTCGTTCAGGCCGTCTTTCCATCTAGGTTCTCGCGCTTGATATTGCTAATTGTCCGTCGATGAAAGCACGCCAACCATTTTCCTTCTCGTTTAGTGTCATTTTTTGTTGAATTCCAAGGGGATCAAGACACTTCATTTATCGTCCGGGTTCATATTTAAATATCACATTTAACAATTTTATTGTATAAAGTAGTTAAGGTAAAGTTAGTAGGGAATAATAATTGTAATAAATCGTGTGGTATGTCACAGAATTTATGGCGTCAGATTATTTTTTTTATGGAGTCATAGTTTTTATGCTAACGCTGATTTATTTTTTTTTAATTAAAAAATTGCATAAAATATCGTACTGGTATACCTGATAAAAGTGACACCAATCCAAGTTTTAAGTTTAAAAATATGAAATACGTAAAAGAAATATTAAAAAAACTGAAAAAAAGCACACACACACAAAAAACAAAAAACACAGCATTTTCCCTTCTAGGCGGGGCGGAGGTAAGTCAATATTTGTATCATGATTTTCAAATTGCAGAGGTTGAATGAGTGAGCTTAGCTTTTAACGCACTCCCAGCCATAGCGCCAGAAGGAGAGAGAGAGGCAATTTTGCTAGGTAAACCCCATCGGATATTCCTAGGATCTTTTACATGCCATAATCGCCATCACAATCGAAGCAAATGTGTCATCTGTTATGATGGGGGACGGGGTATTACATAACACACTAATTTTAGCTAAATTTGTTTAGCTAAATTTTGTTTAGCTAAATTTTTTATACATTTTTTAGCTAATTAATTTTTTAGCTAAATTATTTTTCTAACTTCTGTTTACAACTTGAAATTTTTACTTTTTTTTTCAAATTCACTGGTCATACGCCCCTAGGTAATAACTACAGCCAGATGGGGGAACGACCCGCAGGAAGAAAATGTTACGTATTCGCGGGGGGGGGGGGGGAGGTATGCCAAGTGTTACACTGATGTTACAAAGGGGGACGGAGGGTTTCTAAATTACTGAGGTTTGCATCTGTACTTATTAATCAATTTTCCAGCCCATTTGGCTTTCCGTCCTGTTTAAAATTATTGTTGCATGGCGGCAACTAGCTTTGGTACTTAAACAGAAACCAGAGCTGAACGTATTTCACGATGGCGAGGATAAATACCTATGCGGTGAAACGGCTTGAAAATTGTTGAAAATGGGCAGTCTTTGTACCCAGTCAAGCAATAGTATTTGAATAAAGTGCACAAACTGTTTCACTATGGTAAAAGTCCGTGAGAATTGTCGATTTCAGCTGACTACTGCTACTATATAATGGCAATTGACTAATTCCGCTCATATAAAATAATTTATGCGACAGATACGAATGAAATTTGGTATTCAAGACACTTTTAACTCCAATATGTATCTTTTATGGTTTGAAATTTGGGAAGGCGTTAAATAAGAAGATTGCAATAATTTCGAACGCAATTGTCGTGTAGAACGGTTGGGAAAACGCCACCTGCGATCAAAATAATTATCAATACCCACGCAATATCAGTTCTAAATTAATATATCCGTATCTAGTCAATATTTTTCAACCAAACTTGGATAGATAGCAGTTAAGTATGGAAAGGAATACTCACACCAAAAATTATGCAAGCCTGCGCAAGAGTAAAAGTAGTGCGCAACACTGAAAACCGTGAATCCGTGTCAGATGATTCCACAAACGCATTTAAAAAAACGTATGCTCAATTAAAAAAAAAAAAATTAACCACTGAGTCGGCATTGGCAAAAATAAGATGCCGAAAGAAAAATCAAATACAAAAGCAGTGCTATCAGAAACAAAACCCACACGGGTTAAAGAACCCGCAAAGTTTCAACCAATCAGAGTAGCGATAACAGAACAAAAATGGCTGCCACCAAGTTGTTACATGATGTACCAACCTTAACCGAAAAGTGTTCCCCTTAACCGAAAAGTGTCCCTAGTGAACACTTAATATTTGCTACGGATTGTAGCAGTGGTCAGGTTTTTCATTTAACGTCTGAAAAAATAGTCGGTGGAATTAGCTTGGCGGTTGTTCGTTAGCGGGGGGGGGGGGGACGTAATGTCACTACCTTCTAAGGGGAACAGTTTTAGGTTAGGGTTGGTACACCTTGTAACAACTTGGTGGAGACCATTTTTGTTCTGATATCACTACTTCGGTTGGCTGATATTTTCTGATATTAACTTCAGATAAAAACATTAATTTTGAATACCCCACGTAAAACCTTATTTATCTCTATACTTTTTTTTTTTTTGTTAATTGCTGCTTGCACGACGTCACAGAGTGTCCGGAATTTTATAGAGCGAGGGCAGGCATCTACCCAATCCAACAGTTGCCATGACGTTTTAACACGGGATGTCACACTCAAGGGCAAACGTCGCTCCTGGAGATTTCTTCCATCGACTTTAATTTTATTTTAATTTGATGTCATGGAGCAATCAGTCAGTCGTACGTTAAGTTTCCGTGGTGTCAAGTTTCTCATTTGCTACGTTATTTAATTTTTTTTTGCTGTAGCAACTAAGTTACGGAAACTTTCCGTTAATCATGCATGTTTACCGGTAATCATGAATTTTTTTGCTAAACGACAGAATAAAAGCTTTAAAAAAATACCAAACAAGTTCATATTCGGCACCCAACTAGCAACAAGGTCAACAACAAAAAGACAATAACACACGAACTATTACGAAAAAAAAAAAACCTTATCCAGGACATTGAGACACGGTTTTGTTTATTTTTCTTTCTGTCACTGAAAAAAAAAACCATTCATTCTAGTCGACGCGAGAGTTTCCGGAAAAAAAGGTAAAATATATGTGTGTTAAATGCAACCTTGTTTCTTAATTCATGTTTCATGTATATTGTGACATGGGATGGTGCTTTTTTCCCACAAGGCAAAAAAAAAAACACCTTTATGGTTTATGGCAATTATTGACTTGCAGATAACGAGGCTTACATGAAAGTTCGGGATGTGTTCTTTCCAACAATGCAGTCAATATTCTCACATCTGATGTGGGAATCGCTTTTACGAATTGTCATTGCATTCTTTTTTTAGGAAGAGCAAGACCTAGGCCCTTACTCTAAACGTCACCGTGAGGACGTCTCATCGTGTATTTTTTCCCACAAGGCTAATAATTCTTTATGATTTATGGCAATTACTGACTTGCAGATAACGAGGCTTACACGAAAGGTCGGAACGTGTTCTTTCCAACAATGCAGCCAACATTTGAAAAGTGCAGTCAACATTCTCACACCTGATGTGGGAAACGCTTTTACGTATTGTCATTGCATTCTTTTTTTAGGAAGAGCAAGACCTATGCCCTTACTGTAAACGTCACCGTGAGGACGCCTCAAAAAGAGGAGGTCTCCAAATTTGTTAGCATTACTTCGAAAGATACTTCGAAAGGCTGACGACGGTATTCAGTAGTGGTTCTGCTGCAAACTGTTTTTGAGTTGCCGTGAAGTTTTTCTTAAACCTTCAGAATACGGGCCTTAATCTTTCTGAAATAGTCCGTACAAAAGATGCAACAGTTTAAGAGCCATTCGGTAATTTTAACTTTATATGTTTCAATTCTTGGCCCTATTTTAGAGCAGCAGCGCACTCAAGAATTTTTTTGGGTTGGGGGGGGGGGGGGAGGATGGGAAAGCAACAAAAATTGGAATGCAACATGGGGTCCAAGGTAGGAAATTGCCGTCGGGGCTCAGTAAAAAAAAAAAAAACATTCATTTTCTGCAATTTTACGGCCTGAATTACAAAACGTTTAAAAGCCAAAGTTGTAAAAAACGACTGATATTCATTGCATAGACGATTTTTCGCAATTGACCGTTTCAGACGTCCAAAAAATGAACGACTACTAAACGGCGAAAAAGTAAGTTCCTAGGCGCACCGCTAGCCTTGTGAGGGGGCCCCAGAACCCCGCGCAAAGAGGGAAGCAATAGCCCAATGGTCAGCGTTCTCGGCTCCAAACCAACCGAACGCCGATTAGCACCCAGCGCCTGACTTAAAAAGACGTCATCATAAGATTAATTCGTGACGGAAGGGATAAAAGCACGTTCTTACATTTTCAAAATTATGGATAAAAGGTTGACAGTTTTTATTCCCATACGAAATCTTGAATTTTCGACGCAAAGAGCAGTAAAGATAAAAATATTGTGCCTTTATTAAAAGAACAATGAAAACCTGTAAAAGAAAATACAATTATTCTTTGTTTCCCGAAGAAAAATTTCGCTCGTTCTTTGCCTAAAGTAAGATAACATTTACTTATATTAAGGTGTTACAGATTCACTATGCAAGGTCCTTACTTACTTCCCTGTAAAAAACAACTATGACAAATTTACATTGAAGGTGAACAAATAAAAGTTTGGTGCGGTTAAGAAAATTTTCAAAATACGCTTTCCAAAAGCAGGCTAATTTTTATTTATTTTGCTCCTTCCACAAAATTTCTCGGTGGCCTCAGCAGGTACTAGGGCCGTCGTCATTTCCACTGTCGATACAATGGAGCGGGCTCAGCTTTCTTTGCTGTTTGGCTGTTTGGCCAAAAAGGGTCGGCCTTTGAAAGTAGTGATATCATTCAACCAGGGAAAGGCTCCCAAGGTAGCTATCTGCTTAGGTGGAGACTATCATGAAAACGTTATTGATGCATAACCGATCCTAGTTCCCAATTAACCGAAAACTTTACTGAAGTATGTCTTTATAAAAAATTACACTTGAAGGCATTGCATAAATAAAGCATAGCCCTAAATGCACATAATTATTTTTAAAACATTGGTTTAAATATTCCATGCTATAATCATTTTAAAATACAAAACCCCAGTTAAATTTGCCTTGTAATTTTATAAACAATAAGAGACAGCTGCTTGTCGTTTAGACCATTGGAAAGCTGGTGAAAAAACCTTCAAAATACTGTATTCAAACGTTAAAATCGGTCAAAGAGAAGTGAAAATATTTTCAATTTGGTTTACTACCGATCTATCTCGCATCGGTTATCGGGATCGGCCTACCCTTATACAAAACATGTTTTTAGTTGCTAACTGTTGAAAGACACACGTCTGCTAGAGAGGCCGCCTCTTATAATTATCAACAATCACTCTTTTAACAATCGGGATAAAGTGTTACTATTATTACAACCTTCAAGAATAACGGAAGTTCCAAGCTAGGTTGGAGCAGTGACGCAAAGACTATAGTAAGACGCAAAGGCTTACAGACTATACTATAGAAAGACTATAACGAGACTTATAGCTGTCTCGTTGTTGTTTGGATTTTGGCTCTTGGCTATTGGCTCAATTTGTCACCCTGATGATTCCTCAACCCCAAGTTCGATTCCGAATTTTTTTGATAAACTTTGTCTACACTCTCGTGCTACTGCATGCAAAGTGTGGTTTGGATTGTCCTTATAGTCTAAGATTAAATTGGAATGTGATCAAAACGAAGCTTCGCTCCAATCATGACAGATTCACTCTTAGATTAATCTCATAACAGTTTAGTCTCTCACACTAACCAGAGAGACTGTGTGGCAGGGACTTACTCGTAAAGAAAGTATAGGCCATTTCCCGGAGCAATTAATTCCACAATGTTACAGAGATATACTTACCCTATTAAGATCAATACGGGTAAAACTAAGCATGTAATTCAGTTCTGCAGGTTACAATTAATCGGCCGAGAAAGAGGTACTACAATACACGTCAAAATATCAGACGAGGGGTGGGACGTAGAAATAACGATCCCTGATTTAACCACTGAAATCTTCAGTTCTGCACAACTTTTCTTCAGTAGAAGACATAAAACACACAAACTGTGGCAGACGCCACGTCAACATTAACTGTGGTAGTCTCGAAACCCACTTAGCTTAAACTATACTTAAGTGCCACATCAGTAGCAGAATTGGTTCCCGTATAGAAACACAATATCCTGAATAACATTTCAGGTGTTGTTACAGGATGTTGAAACAATTTTCGTCACTGGCATAGCACTATCACTGGAAAGGCACATCCTGCGTAGAAATTCGACTCCAACAATGTAGCAGTTACTAATCGCAGCATGTTACTTTGCTACAGGAAGCATCCAGTAAATTGTAGGTGACTCTGTGGGGTTATCCCAGAAAACCGTTTCACGTTGTGTAGCAAGGGTCTCCAGGATTATTACCCCTTTATGGGAACGGCACGTTCAATTCCCCGTGGGTAACGAGCTCATAGCAGTGCAATAGAGATTCTCTAACAAAGTAAGAGAACCCATATGCAGAACACAATTTCCAGATGTTGCAAGTGTCGGACATTACACACACATTGATATCCGTGCCGCCGGTGCACTGAACAGACAGGTATTTCGTAAAAAGAAGATAACGTTGCCTGGGAATGTACAACGAATATGCACTTTACATGTTGAAGCCCGTCATTATGGGTCAGCCCATGATAGTTGTACATTTTCAGGCAGCAACGTCTGTGTGCAGTACAAAGCCAGGAAATTACAAGGGTTACTACCGGACCACAGTGGCTGTCCAATCAACGTGGTTGCCTAAATCCTGTTCCTTCTTTGTGAGCCCTGATATACCCTGAGTATAGAGGTCTCAGCTATGCAGATATAGAGGGATGGCCCTCCTTTTTAACTCACGTTTATTGTGTGGACTATTTCTGCATCTGCATCGTTGTCAAAGAGATTATTTAGTGGCCGGATCTCGTCACTGCACACCACGTGTTTTTAGAACTTTTCGTCTATATTTTCCCGTGGTAGTAAGCACTATTAAAACAATGTTCTCCCAATTTTTGTTTGGCTGTCCTTCAGTTTGGTGACACCGAGCACAGCGTTAAACTCCTCAACAATAGCAATAGTTTTTCTTAATTGTGGCTGTTTCTAATTAGTCCCATGCGTGTGCAACCAGTTCGGCAATGAGGTTGCACTCTTGATGTGTAAATTGGGAGCATACGTACGTTCTATTCATTAATTTGGTTCTACAAGAGCTTGGAAATGTGGTCACACTGACCACTTGAAGTATAGGCTTTGTGCCTCAGTTACGACGGAATTGGTACTTGTTTAAGTGATTAGTTGACACTCAGCTCTGGCTTTCTAGACTAGTCCACGTACCACGTAACTACTTCAGTTACTTAAGTACATACTTCTCTCAAGTGCCACTTGATGTAAGTTTAAGGGTGTGTTCTAGACTACCAGTGTAATTCTAGGTTAAAGGTGCCTATTCATCGAATGACAAGCTGCAGCATCTAGCGCCGTCTACCATTATTTAGTTCTATGTAGCACTCGGATTTCAACACGCGAAGAAATGCGCAAAGAAATTTCTTTTTACACAACAAACAAGCCACGTGTCTCCTTAATTACTGAGCGTAAAGTTGGTGCGTCCACGTACACCAGGTAGCAAGCGGTCACGATTAACGATATCACTGTCACTGGATGGCGCCCATCTAGCGGTTCAAAATCTGCATTTCAAAACGGTCGATAGCTGGTAATAAAGCGCCCGTGATGTCGTTAGGCTTAACTTTACTGTTTAGTCCCTGGTGCACGTGGCCATACCAACTTTGCAGTCAATAATTAAGGAGGCACGCGCTTGTTTGTTTCATAAAAAGAAATTTATTTATGTGTTCCTTCGCCTGTTGAAATTAACGGCTAGACAGAACTAGATAGCGGTAAATGGCTATAGATGCTGCAGCCTGTCATTTGGTATCACTTGGCAGACGCCACGATTTGTGTATGTTATGTCTCTAATAGAGAAAGTTCTGCTATAGAAGTGAACATTTTAGTCATTAACTTGCGTATTTGGAGGGGTTTCCGTGGTCCAGGGATCTTCTTTCTACAATACACGTGTTTTCTGTTGTGTTGTTGAAGCCTCCGGTTGTTAAGGCGTTGTGAGGGGCTGGCTACCTCGCAGTTATCGGAGGCTACATTGTTGGGATCAAGAGTACGGCACGAAGATGGACGCTCGGGTCCACCAGCATTTTAGATCGGGTTTCCTTACTGGCGCTGTATTATCACCGCTGCTGAAAAAGGTGTAAAACCGAATATCTCCGAAAAAATTTAAGTTAGGAAGTATCTTCGAAATCATTTCTTACACGCATCAAGCTCATTTACAAACAAAATTGCGAACTTTATCGTGTTTCAAACAGATAAACCACCATGACGTTTGAAAAAGCCCTTCAAACATAATCCAAGGTAGCGGTGTGGGGAGAGGGTGGGAGAATTAACATTTTCAAATTATAATTGTGCAAGCCCAGTCTAGGCACTTAAAATCATCTATGAAATGACTGGAAGATGGATCATGTTTAAGATCAACCTGGAAATCCCCCCCCCCCCGAAAAAAAACAACAATTCGACATCAACAAAAATGTCACTTGTGACGGGGCGCCGGACGAAAGACTAACTTGAAAATCGTCTAATGGGATACTTATCTAATATCTGGCTAAATAAAAAAAAAAATTTGGAAAATCATTTAAACGGAATACCGTATAATGGAAAATCATCTAAATGGAATATCGTATAATGGAGAAACGTCTAACTGCACAGTAATATACCAGGGGTATCTGACGTTGTATATAAAGCCGCAGCGAGCGTCACAGCGCGAGTGAGGCCGGGACATCAGACGATTTTCCATTATACGAATTTCGTGTTAGACCTTTTTCCATTATACTGTTATACTGTATTAGTTTTTCCAATTATGCGATTTTCCGGTTAGACGATTACCCCTCTCCCCTTTGTAACTAAACAAACTAAGAGGGGATGAGCAACCAATAGAAGAAGAGAGAATACTAAACTAGAAAAAAAATAATGAATATATATATTTTTTGTTGGAAACAAAATTTAGAAAAAACAAAATTTGGAAAAATAGAATTGGATAATTGTATCGGATGATGGAGAAAGCAAGAAAGTAATGGTAAATTATTTTGTGTATAAATTTAAAAGAATTTTCTAAAATGCGATTGGTATTTGATATACAAAAAGGTTGTCTTTACGTACCGAATTGTATAATAGCATTTAGCTATAAAGGACTGAATTTTGTGTATTGGAATGTGCTTTTGCCCAAGTTTTTAAAAATGTTACTAGACTTCAAATGTTCATAGACTTGTTTTTCACTGGAACATGAACTGTATTATATTTACCTGTTAAATTTTCTGTGTGTTTTTTGTCATAAAATGCCTACCTAGGCGAGGTGACAAGTAAATAAAGTTAAAGATTCTACGAGAGGCCCACGTACCACTCGCCCTACGGCCAGTCTTTGCATGCAAACCCATTACCAGTGACAGCGCTAGGGGTGGGTCAGGGTGGGCCGTGACCCTCCCCCCCAAAAAAAAATATTTAACGGTTCCCTCCCCCTCCCATTCCGCCGTTTTTCCGACCTCAACACTCAAACCATCACCAGAAAATAAAATGATAAAATAAAACTTGCAGTTGTAACTTGAAACCAAATGAATAAATAGAGCTTTTATGTTATTATTTTAGTTTATTTATTTATTTATTTTTATGTATTTTATGTTTTTTAGGCCAAAACATGTGTAGCCTAATTTATTTAGTATGTTTATGGGGCTTATTTTAGAAAAAAAATTGGACTGTATTGAAGCTTAAGTTACGTTCAAGTTGAATTAAGCGGAATAAAAGTATCTATTGTGCGCGTAGCGTATCTTGAGTCCTGCAGATATTTTTCGAGCGGCTACATCTTCCTGGAGGGAGCGGCTTTCATCGACGGCCGCCATTGTTTTTGTAACCATCTAGGATATCAACAAGGTGCTCTGCTATCGAAAACATACAATCGATTATCTGTATTCATTCTGGGGCGAACTCAAGATAGGCCGCGGACACTATAATGCAGCTGCATTGAAAAAAATTTCTTCGCCCACTCCGTTTCCAGATGTGCACCTCTGTCAATCCCCCCCCCCAAAAAAAAATAAATCCATCCCAACAATTCGGTCCGGACGCCGTCACTGCCAGTAACAGACAAACAGGGAAACAAACACGCACACGGCCAATAAACGAAAGTTTTACTTACAGATCGCGGTATTAAGTTCGTTTAGATTCAAATAATGTCCTGTTCCTGTTTTCACTCAGGAGAGAGGCTTGCATACGTGACGTCAGTTGCGATGTTTCCCTCTCGTGAAGTGGGAAGCGCTAAGAAGTGAGAATGCGAAGTGAGAGCGCTTTTAGTGATCTAGGCGTGGCCCTGTCTCCCTACACTTCCCGCCCGTCCACTTTTGACTTCCGCCGTAAGCAAGTCGGGGCTAGCAGCGCCCTCACCCGCTCTCTTCCTCAGCCACGCTTTTGTTTTTATTAATTAAATTGGTGTTCGCTGCTTTGGCGCGCATTGTGCTGGTCTCTGCCGTCAGACGGCGTTACTTCCGTAAAACCCTGATAAGATCGCGCTCGAGAAATTAATTTCTTAATGCTCTGTCGTTTGTCTACACTTGTTGGGGAGATAATTTACGTAGGGACCCGTAAGGAAAAAAAAAGTCCTTATCAGTGTCATAAAAAATCAACATTGTAAACTTGACATGCTGTACTTAATTAATCCATGAAGGGAAATTATCATGCCAAAAAAAAAAAGCAATCTTGCAACCCTCCAAGTAAGTGCGAATAATTATTTGCCTCATTCCAGAGCACGCGATGAGGGAGAACATGAAGAAAAAAAAATTATTACTAAAAAGAAAAAAAAAACATGAACCGTACCTCAATCGCCTAAGGATATAATAACGGGAGGTTTCAACTTAAACACGCGGGGTAGAGCTAATTTTTTTTTTTTAAGCGGGGAAAATCGTTAATACTGTTTTTCCATGATGAAAAAAAAGTTTCCTCATTTGAAAAAGTGAATTGCGAAGAAGCAATAAATTTTAAACTTGCTTTAACTTCAGAGTCTTTACGTTATGAACGTACTTTGAAGCGCACAGCTTGGCTACATAATGGTTAAAGAGACTCGAATGTAACAGTTAATTTTAATGGTACTAAGGGGCTGTCCGTAAATGACGTCACTCAAGAGTGTTGAGCGAGATTCTTACAACGTAGAGAGGTGGTGTTTTACATGATTTGTGACGTCACATCATTTTTTTACAGAGCAAAATTTGTGTGTTTTTACAGTATATAAAGCATTTTTATAAATATTACTCCCAAAAATAAAAAATAAATGTTTCCAGGGGCTTTTAGTATTTTTTATAACCAGCCTAAAAAAAATCTAGAAAATGAACTATTTTCTCGATATAATTCCCTCTTCGTCGGGGGAGGAGGGGGGTGGGAAGGAATAAATCATAAGTTACGTGACACCATTTAAGGGTGGTCCGTAATAATTAAGATTAAAAAAAATCAGCAGAAATTAAAGAGTAAATTAAGGATCACACCCTAACTAAGGTCAGCTGACGCGGGCGTACAGCTCCCTCAAACGTAAATAGCGATCACTGAAGAAACAGTCTTCACTTCACACCACGGATGCTACGACAAGTGTTTGTTTATTTATTGCAGTCCCTCAAATGAGGCTTACTTGGGACAGGAAGGATTGGTAAATTTTGGGTTAATTCATGTTTTCACGGCATGGCAAAATGGCTACGGGGTTGCAGGGTTGGTCTGGTTTGGGGATTGGGGCAGTTGGAGAATAATATATATCCGTGAGCTACAGCCGGTTTAACGGCGATATTTGTTCTTTTGCGAGAAACGGCTAGTCCAATACCGATGGGGTGAAGGGAAATACATTCGCGCTTATTTACAGCGCTCGTGCGATTTCCCTCACCCCCGAGATGTAGGACTAGCCGTTTCAAGCAAACGAGCAAAATCGCCGTTAAACCGGCTATAGCTCACGGATATGTGATTTAATGGTAAGGTATGACGTCAAGCTAACACATCGTCTTATTTGAGATTAAAAAAAAATTTATTTGAAAATTTTATTTGTGAATCATAATGAATTTAAGAAGGTTAACGTACGACTGATATGTAAATTCCTGAACTGAAACTTCCGCTTTAAGCTTCCTGTCTACGAAAGTCTCACGTACGGGAGGACGTCCCCATTACCCAGTCCCAGTCACCGACTTTTGTTTTAAGGTAAAACCGTATTTTTTCTACTTTATTAGTTTAAATAAGATATAGACTAGATCGTAAGTTTTTAGGTGTATTTACAAGGTGTCAGTAGCCTAGTTTTCGTACCGTCGGAACGAAAGGTTGCCGGGTTGAACCATTCCTCCATGGTTGGCAGGACCTACCATAATACACGAGGTTTTTTTTTTTTGGGGGGGGGTGTTAGTACGAAAAATGACTCAGGTTGCAAATGTGCATGTTTATGCTGGTTGCAATAGGGTGTGCTGGTTGAATTTGTGTTGTGTTCGGTGGTTTTGCAAAGTCGGTCATTATATGTCAGAGATGGTGGAGCAGGAGTTGTGTAGACCCCGAAAAAAGTGTTAGATTATCAAAAAAGTGTGTGTTATCAAAGTTAACCCACGGTGACGTATGTGGGTTTTCAGATTAACCGTATATAACGGCAACACTTTTAGCGTGGGGATGTGTTAGCGTGACGTCACCACGGTGCATTAATTATTCTAATTAAACGGCCGAAATAACCTTTGGTTCAGGAATGGCTGGAGGGCAGAGGCGGATGAAGTTTAGGCTAAGACCTAATTGTTAGGAGCACCAGGCAGAAGACCAAGCGAGTTCGAGCCATTCCAATTGATGTCAAGCATTATGTACAGACAATTCATAGATATGTATTGTTACAACAATTGACCAAATAGTCAGATTTTATTAGAGGCCTTGGCACACAGCCGTATGCCCCTTCTAACCTAAAAATACACATTTAACTACATTAAGAACTCGACCAACTTAATAGACATCATCACAAACCCACAAACCCACACACCAGCGTGAACACCGTTACGCACAACTCCATAAGAACTCCAAGTTGCCCCAACCCCAACTTCACAACAACTCCAAGGTGCTCTAACTCCAAATAGTATCATCTCAACTAACAATGAGTATTAATTTTGGAGTGGCAATGGCTCATTACAATTTGACGTCATGTGGACTTTGGGCTTGGCAGATTTCACAAATGACGTCATCAGTGTAACCTTGCTGGCGTGGCGTTGAGATCCGGAATTAAACTCGTACCAACTTTTGGCTTACAACAATACACAACAATGATTTTCTCGACACAATCAATTGTTTACTCCGCTTCACTTTCATCTTTAGCTGTGAAAGTTTGGCTTATTACTTTGCACGGCCGGCAGGCAGTGCTTATTAGAATTTCTTTGCGCACGAGCATTTTTATAAAAAGGATAAGGCGGCGGAAAGCCCCCAGAATGCAATGCTGCAATATGTAACAACAAGGGCGGATCCACGAGAGGGGCAAAACTCGGAAGAACTGCCGAAATTGTTGAAAAAACTCAATTAAATTACGCCAACAAGCCCGAAATCATAGAAAAATCATTCTGCGATCCCCTCCAAGACTTTGTTCTGGATCCGCCGTCGTGTAACAATGGCCCGCCCCGGTTTTCCCCACACCCCTGCACGGTATGTTGGCGGAAGTTGTTTTCTTTCACTTCTGTGGTATCCTGGTATTGTAGTAGGGGCCTGTGTAATAGCGTAAGTAGTAGTTTAACATGAGCGAATAACATACAGGCTACTTAGGCTCAATAAAGAAAAATCAAGCAAAATCAATCGTGGAACAATGGGGCAACAATATACGAAGCGCACAAGACCGGAATCGAGTTCACTCAAACAAGGCGTTACGGTAATTGGGCGCTGGAAAAGTGGCATTGTCGTTGCATCTTGTTCCAGGTAACACCGAAGTTAAGCAGCATTGGGCCCGATTGATACTTGGGTGGGTGACCTGCTGGGAATCCGGGTTTTGCAGACATAGGGCCTTAGTTGGGCAGATGATCAGGAGTGTCAGCTAAAACCTTTTGAACCCTCTGAGTTAACATTGTCGGCCGGCGAAAGGTTGTAACTGTTAGTTAGCATGAAGTTATGGAGCGCATGGCTATGGGCCTTTTTGCTCTGAAATAAAACTGTTAATTCTTTTTTGATAACCAATATGAAACGATCTTGGTTTTCACTTTCATCTCTCAGTTGTTTTACTTTGAACCCTCAAAATTTGGCGCCCGACTTGACTGAATAACTTGTTTCGCTCTTCGCGGTCTTCGGGAAACCAGTTGAATGGTTTTCAAATTTTCCTAGATTGTTTACCGCTATTAGAACAACTGCCAGCTGCAATGAAGAATTAACTATAACTCAACTACGAGCTGACACACGCTAAATCTAGACACACACTAGACTATTGTGTTGCCGTCCAGTAATAGACCTGGTCAAAGCATGGACGGAACATGGACATAAATATGCAATTGTAATTGTGCGGATAATGGACATATACATTAACCAAGCCGTACCAATGACAATAAAAAGGAACCAAAAAAAGCCAACAAATTCACTAAACAAACGTTTGGGAAAAAAGCATCAGAGCCCGTATCCTCATGGGATTCGCGGTTGTGAAAGCACACAAATAAAAACGGATTAGAGTTCACTCGAACGAAATGATCCATAATTTGAACTTCAATTCAAAAGAACAAAACAAAACAAATCCCTAAATAATTAAATGCATGCATAATATACAAATTAAACACTCACACACACACACACACACACACCCACACCCACACACGCACATGACGCATTTTAACCACAAACTGCGTTCACTTTTTGATATTACTAAGGAATAAAAACTGTTTAGTTGTTTTGTCGAATTGTTCACTGAAAGTTGTACAAACAAAACAAACGCCGTTAACAAGAAAGAACATGATTGTATGTTTCACAAATTACAAATGCACACACAAAACACACATATAGCCAGTCAAACGAAACAGTATTAAAATGTTAACCCACTAACCAAGGTAAGATAAAATAAAGACTAAGCAACAATAAGACGGTATAAAACAGAAATTAAAAGCACCCACACACATACACACACTCTCACAGACACAGCCAAATTCAAATACAAATTGCATTCACTTTCTGAAATTACCAAGGAAAAACCAATCCATGTTCCCTGGAATTGGAGTTCAAATTATAGTTCGTGTCGTTCGAATGAACTCTAATCCGTTTTAATTTGTGTGTCTTCACAGCTGCGAATTCCATAACGATACAAGCTTTATTGTTTTTTTTTGTTTTTTTTTATAAACGGTGAAGCCATTTTTGTTCGTGTAATTGTGGACGATTTCTAGTTTCAGACACAAATGACAACAAAATGGCTGCCATCCACTGAACACGTTCGTACACCAATCCATTTTTTCGTTAATCGTCATTTCACCGTCATACTGGGACTGGCCTAAAAACTCAAGTACAAATATTTAGACCAACATAAGCAATATAAGCACACTGGTTGGAAACATGGAGAAATTAACGGTTTGCCCAAGCTGCCAAGCATTTACTGATGCCAGAAGCCAATCTGAGCATGTCCAAGGCTCCAGCAGATGATGGATTGGTTCCATTCAACTTTGAAGGAGTGGAATTGCCAGTGAACATTCGGCTAGGCAGACACCATACAGATAGGCAGACACCTACCCGAGACCGCCGAGTTGGGTGGAAGATGAAGATGTTGGATGAAGATGATACAACACTGGCACAGTTCACTAACCCTTCCGGGACACCACTTTTGAAAGGACGAAAAGGAGTCTACACTTTAAAGATGTGGAAGAAACTGAGTTTTTCCCCAAACTTTGTCACATCAGCCGCCACCATCATTTAACCTGGAAGAAAATGCAGCAAGTTGTTCTAGAAACAACACAAACTTAACCATAAATGCTAATGAGCAAAGGTTGGTGACCCCGGAAGAATCTCAGATGACCGTTTCTCAGTATTTACTGTGACAAGTATCAGGCACCATGGAGGTTTTCCAACAGGCTCACAAGAATGTAACGGATCATGCTACTTCTTGTTCACGAGACAAGTCTATGCCCAATCTTAGTGAACAGGAGGAAGGGAAGCAAGAACCACAACATCACTTCAAGCGTCAAGAGCGGAAATTGGACATCTTTGGTGTTGAAGAATGGATGTTTTTCTGCCCATTAACCACTGCTCTTAACAATGGCGTGATACACACTAGGCTGGGTCTGGTGTGCCCTTGCGCAGGGGGAGGGGGGATGGATTTATTGTAGTGTAGCCCAGAGGTGGGGGTCTGGGGGGATACCCCCCCCCCCCCGAAGTTGAGACAATTTTAGAAAATCCACATTACCATTAGGCAAAATGCTGACCTTTGGACCCAATATATTCAGCAATGGTTTTAAGATAATTTCGTGCAGTTTACTCACTGTTGGCAAACTTTGTATTGCATCATTGGTGTGGTGGGCACAAGTGCAAGAAGAAGTGTGTTTTGGTGAAGGAAGGCAGAAGAATGTATTTTTTTGGGGGAATTTTGAATGTATTACGACGAGCCACACATTTTCAAGGTGATAGAAAAAAATTATCAACCCGGGTGTCGGACTGTGTATTTGGGGGGATTATTTTTTAAACAAACTAACTGGTGGGCACAAGTGTGTGGCTCTTAACACATTCAAAACACCAAATAAAAAATTGCACGAAGCTTTCCTTCCCAAAGTGACACCAGCAACTAAATATTAAGTGGGCTTCATGTTAACAAACACAAGTGTTAACTGAGGAACTTTACAGACAATTTTTGGCAGCTTTCAAACTGTCCTCTTCCTCCTGTTCCCGCGTAGTTGTAGTTGGAGAGGATACAGTTCGCTATCTTGGTCTCGTAAGTCACTATCCGACTCCCAGGGCGAGGGGCTGTCTGTGCACAGACATATTGAAATTTTAAATTTTCCAGTTTGCTTTCATTTGATAGGTGGGCCTCTGGCAGTCTGGCTGTATGGCGTACAGTACACGGCACTGACTCTTAAGGAAAAGCTTTTGATGCAACTGGTTCTAAATGCTGTGGAAGACAACATTCAGAGAAAACAGCAAAGTTTGCCTCTTGACCCGTAAACAGATGTCTTTCGCCAACTTTTGTAAAGCCAGCTTGCAGCAACTGGATTAGAAACACAAACTGGATTAGACACAGTTTGTTTAACATACTCAAGAGTCACAAGCCAAATCTTTACATATGACTGTGCTGCAGCTTTGCTCTTGTGTTGTTAAAAACAAACAACCAACATCTCAGGGTCTAGGTAATGGTCATTTACGACCACCACTTGGAGGTTACGGGAGGATCCATTTTCTGAAGGGAAGGGCGGAACCACCATGAGCTCAGCAGATGGGTTGAAGAGGATCGCTGCAGATGACCATCATTGTGGGATTACGAAAAAGATGTCGTGGTATTACCAAGGAAGATGCCACACCAACACAACACGAGTTGTGCTCAAAGGAATTCCTGGTTGGATTAAGTCAAAATGCCACTCGTCATGAGCCTCTGCCTACTATAAACACTGCTAACTATTCTCTACCTATCAGAAGCATGACACAAATTCAGCACCAACTGCCATCATTCAGAGAAAACAGCAAAGTTTGCTTCTTGACCCGCAAACAGATGTCTTTTGCCAACTTTTGTAAAACCAGCTTGCAGCAACTGGATTAGAAACACAAACAGTTGACACAGCTCCTTTAATATACTCATGAGTCACAAGCCAAATCTTTACATACGACTTTGCTATAGCTTTGCGCTTGTGTTGTTAAAAACAAACAAGCGACATCTCAAGGTGTAGGTAATGGTCATTTACAGACTGCCACTTGGAAGTTACGGGAGGATCCATTTTCTGAAGGGAAGGGCGGAACCACCATGAGCTCGGCAGATGGATTGAAGAGGATCTCCACAGATGACCATCATGAGCCTTTGCGAACTATAAACACTGCTAACTATTCTCTACCTATCGGAAGCATGAAACAAATTCGGCACCAAGCGCCATCTTTTAAGTTAACTTAAAGGTCCACACCAAGGTTTTGCAGTCCACTTAGACTTACAATTAGCACAGGAATTTCTGGATGCTTTTACGAAATACCAGACTACTATCCAGCTTTCCAGCACTTATGTCATGGAAACTATTCTTCCCCTAGCTCTAGTAGGGATGTGGAATTATGGTTTAGCTTTAATTCACCATTTTCAAGCTTGGATAACTTCAAGGAACTGTTTCGAAGAGTATTCGATCCTCTAAACTTCACCTGAGAGGAACGAGCTGGAGAGAAAATTTATGCATAGATTCGAAACCACATCCCACTTTATTCAGTCAATTCAGGCATTTTACGACTGTGAGGAATACATTGCACTGAATTTTGACTTGTTCCAGTACTAGTTGTAGTAAAATTCAAAGAGTACTACAACAGATGCATCTGGAGCACTGTCACTATTTACAGGACAAGTAGTTTTTCACAATGAATGAATTGGTGGCTGAAGGCAACCGCATATGCTAAATTATAGTCCACCAAAGGACTTATCAGCCTCCACCGGAACCTGAGGAAAGAATTGCACCAGCTTTGGCACGGAGCAAGCCGGTAAGAAACCAGCAGGAAAACTGAAAGGGAGCGTTGTTATAAACTAACAGACAATGCTGCTAAACCTAACCAAGACCCTCATTACACAACACTGAAGTGTTCATTTCAAGCGTCAGAGCCACATGGTTTTCTCAGTGGGAAGTACTCCACGAAACCACAAAAAGGTAACGAAAATCAGCAACGAGGCGATGATGCAGCTGAAGAGAGTCACCCTGTAACCAACATGCGGATTTCCAGCCAAACAAGACAGGAAAAGGTGATTGCTTTGCATGCAGCAAGGTGGGACACTATAAACCTCAGTGCACGGATAATTCTTCCAAAAATGAGGTTGTGACTTTTAGTGTACCATCAGGATAAGGCAGTCATCACCGGAAGTAAAGACTGGCAGATAAGAGGTGATTTGGATAGAGGAAGTGTGAAAATTTTTAACAGCTTTTCATGTGAGAAGACGACACGACTTAGGTGCAGAAACTAGACAAGGAGCTATACCATTGCTGCTAACCAGGGTAGAAGGGCAGACTTATCTGGAGCTTACTGACACAGGAAGTACATCATCCATCGTTTCAAATGAAGTTGCAGATTATTGTAAGGTAGGGTCATGCTTTCCATAAGGACTTAAGGAAACTTGGAAATTAGTCAACCGCGAAAATTATACACTATGTTGGCTAATTTCCAAGTTTCCTTAATATTATTTTCAGCTATTCATGTCTATTTATTGCATAAGGACTCACATATAGTGTTCTTGTTGGCAACAGGGCATATAAATGGAAATGGCTACATTAGAGCAAAGGTGTGCTGGGGAGAAGGTAATGCTGTAATGCATACTTTCTTGGTCTTCAATGATGCAGCAGATAGAATCTTGTTACGCCAGGCCTTTTTACAGCAGACAGGGATGTCAGTGGACTCCGTAACAAAGGATGGAAAATGACAAAAGGTGACAACCTTACTCCTTTCATATGAGACGGTGCGGTTTCCGCCTTTTGAGACTAAGAATTGGTTGATGAGGATGTCACTCAAGCGGAAGCAGATTAGAAAACGATTAGGGAGATATCAGAAAGGCTCACTGCACCAAGCAGTAAAGGACATGCCTCCGGTTTCTAAGGGTTTTAACGTCCAAATTAGGGTTGACTCACATGTACAAGCGTAAGATCAAGCTTAAACCAGACACAAAACCTGTTGAGAATGAGCACCTTTGCATCTAGTTAATCATGCCACAAGGGCTATTATTGACAAACAGTTGGATTCTTGGCTTGAAAACAACGTCATACAAAGGAGATTCAGCAAATGGAGAATGGTACCAGTTTTGGCACCTAAGCGTGAAACACCTAAGAACGAAAACCGAATGTGCCTTGATTTCCACCCGTTGAACTCACAGTGACAAGACAATTATACAACTAACAATGGCGAGAAAGTGTTGGGCATGTTAGGGAAGGCAAAGTACTTCACTGTGATTGACTTAAGGGCAGGTCATTTACAAGTGCTATTGGATGAAGACAGCACGGCATACTGTTCGTTTCAAATGCATCGGGAGAGTTTTGTGGTCAAGAGAATGGCAGGTGGGCTAAACTCATACATGTAACAATATATAGTGATGATGCTATTGTCTTTTCCGACGACTTCAATTCAAATTTGGCGCACAACCAATGTTTTGCAAAAGTTACAAGATGTAAACTTAACTGCATCAATTAAAAAGACTCAACTTTGCATAAAAAAATCGCGTATCTTGGGCACACCATTACAGTTGGATTCATCAGTTCGAATCCAGACAAGGCAGATATTATTAACAACTTTCTAGACCCCACTAATGTGAAGGTGCTTAAAAGGATATTGGGCATGTTCGGCTCCTTCAGGGCTTACGTTCTACTGGTGCTTGCAATACCAGCCATGAAGAATAACCTTCTGAAAAAATGAAATTAGACGTAGGGTATTCACAACATTGCAGAATTCGAAGGACAAACCAATTGGGGCAACCCTATGTCTCCCTGATATGTCCAGATCCTTCAAACCACACGCAGACAGCAGCAGTCGGAATTGACTTGCAGCCGTCCTCCTTCAGGAGCAGTAAGGAAAAGCATTAGCACCGATTTTCTTTGTAGGAAGGAGGCTCACTCGAGTTGAGAAAAACTATGGAGAGTCCGAGTTCGAGATGTGTTTGGTGATGTTCGGACTTAGAAAGTTCAAACCCTATTGAAAGAATACAAGTTTTTGTCATATACAGTGACCAACCATTCTTCACTTGTGATTAAAATACTGTAATTAAAACAGCCAGCAGGCAGGTTAGCACGTTGGATCCTCGAGTTACAGGGACACAACTTTGTAATCAAGTACAAGAAAAGAAGCTTGCACGATGCACCAGATGCCATCTCCAGGATGTTTGAAGTAGATAAAACAAATACGGAGGTGCATGAAATCTTCAAACTGGAGATAAACGTGACAGACCAACCAACAAATGTTCCTTCAAATTAAGAATTGTGTAAGGCCCAAATGCAGGACAAAGACGTATTGCAACAGATCGCTAAGTTATATGATAAACCATTCAGTGATTGTCACTGGAAGTAACCAAAAATCTAGCTACACCAAGAGTATGGCATGGAGGGGTTCATAAGACAATACTGTGACTACAAGAAACTAACTTGGAAAGGCATTATAATACATGTTGCAATTTATGTCAAAACCTGTAAAAACTACCTATGCATGAAGACGTCAAACCAGAAACCTATGGGATTTATCGAAAACATGGACCCCCCCCCCCTTAAACCCCCTTGGCACAGGATTTTGGCAGACCTCGTAGGTCTTCTCCCGCACATCAAATCTTAACTTGTGGAACGACCAATCGAACTTCTGCCTTAAGGTGTCAAACTAACCACGGTAGCTGTCCGTAGACACCATTCGCACCGTCACACACTAAATATTAACGGAGGAGATACGTTCACAAAATTCACGCGGAGTAAACACGTATGCATATGTTCATGCTTCATCAAAGTAAGATTCTTTAATCAGTATCAACCTTATTATGTCGATTTTGCATACACTAATTTTGGTTGACTTCGCTCACTCAATCAGCACGTCTGCATTACCACCATAAACCTTCTGCCGCCTTGCCTTCTTGCTTGCAGTGACAACGTGGTGAAGCCACATTTTTATTACAACTGATTATTTCCAGTTTGGCATCATACAGCCCGTCACCCATGTTTATGTCCATGCATCATCAATATTACGTTTCTTTATGGCAATTTTACGCTTCGCTCACTCAATCAGCGCATCTCCCTTACCACTGTAAAGCCTTTTTCCCTCTTTCCTTCAGTGTCAGCGTGGTGACAGGCACTGAACGACTGCTCATTTCCAGTTTGGCATAATAGTTGGGGGTCCAGTTCCACAGACGACCACCGCCACCAACCAAAAGTAGTTGTTTGGCACACAAAAAACAAACAATGCTCGTGCTCACGTGTATGTCCGTTTTGACCAAATTAAGTTTCGTCAATCAAATTTACGATTCGCTCACTCAATCAGCGACCCCAGGCACTGACATTTAAGTATTTCTATGGGAAGTAAATAAATACGCTTTTGTATAGAACAAAGGTGAAACTTTTAGCCCGGCAGCTTTGACATTTTGATTTTCGGGGAGAGGCAGAAAGAAAATCTCCCGGCCAAACAATGCCTCATTGTTTTATTTTCACTTAGAGATGTCTTATTGTTGCCGGCCACACTGCAATAGCAATAAGCCACGTGCTCCGCAGTAATGGTTTGTGTGCCCTTTGAAACAATTCAGCTCAGCTCTGAAAGCCCGCATTTACGAAATAAGTAAGCCAATCCATCGTTTTTAGGTGCCAATTTCGAGGCCAGTAGGCCAGTAGGCCTCGAAATTAACAATGTGGCTTAGTTTGATGTGAAACTAAACGCCTTTAGCTGAAACACAGATTCTTTCATTTACCCATCAACAATTAACGGTTTAGGCGAAATTGTTAGGCTCTATAGCGACGACATAACACGTGCTCGAAAAATGATTGCTGATTAAACAAGCGGCGGCAGCGACTACCTAGTCGACCCGGTCTTCTGTACAGTTCTGCCACTTACCATGTTGAGACGCACACCTCTATCGCGCACTTCAACAGCGATTTCTACTATATAATCTAAGCGCAGTAACCATCACAATTGCCGGTTACAAATGTGTTAGCTTTTAGGCCTATTTTACATTTTAGGCATAATTGTTAGCCTTTAGGCCTAATTTTTAGCTGCAGTTTTATTTTTGCATTTACCTATTCACTTTTCAACATAGTGCACCTCCGGGCATATAGTTACAATGTTACAACGTCATGCGCAACATACGTAAATCAGTGGAAGGGAGAGGCGCAATGTAGAGACGGATTCATAAAATAGTGTTGTTGATGAAGTCAGCTACGACTCGTAGCAACTTAATGTTGCCATGGTAACATGATTTTAGCCCTAATTTTCAGTTTTTAGGCCTAATTTGTTTATTGCAGTTTTAGTTTCGTTAAGTAGCAGATAGGCCTAATGGAGAATTTGGTTCGACGGTAAGCCAACAATTCATGCAACAAATGCTATACGAGACTTTTAAACGAAGCTAAAATCCTTTTGTGTTTACGGCTGCGCGTTATTCTTATGATTTCAGTTCGACGATCAAATATTATTTCATTAGTACGTCGAGGAAGCCTATCTGCTCTGAGGAAGTAACGACATTTTAATTTTGCCGTGTTTTGAAACTAACTCTTGACACTGAATCTAACGTTGTAAACCGTGGTCGTCAATATCTGGTACCGTTGCGAAGTTGAAAAAGACAACGGACGGACGGACAAAGTACAGGATTAAAGTGATTGTTACTTACTTGCTCTTACGAGTTCAACCTATTATGTAGATGTTCTAGAAATCAACCCAAACAAGCAATTGTTAACCAAGTAGGAGGCAGATGAAATAGATACAATACTACACGATGAGATGTTTCACGACAATGACCAATGTGAAGAGGACAACCGAGATGTATTGTTGTTGGACAATGACGATAAGGGGCTGTATTTCTGGAAGTCATTGCACTTGAATTTTGGGAATCTTCACTCTAAAATACCAAAATTAATGATAGGCATAAGACATTCATCAGCCAGACATTAGTAATTATTCAGGGAAATTATTCAGATATTAACGTGACACTATAACAGACGTCTTCCAGAAATCTATTCAAGTGTGAGTGTAAGAGGCCAAATGTGAATACAAAAATCTAAAGAAACGGTCAACAATTTTACCACAACCACAAAAGCGAATGTGAGTGTCATAACATCTGAGGGTATTTCTATAGAAGCGTTTTGACCCTTACACTCACCCTTAGCCCCACTTACACCAGTTCAATCAATACATCAAATTCAAGGATGTCTATAATTTGAAGGATCGAGTTTAGTCATTCAAAAATCAGTCCAGCTCAATCAGTACGTCAATGTATGCATTAAATTAAACTACATCTAATTGGGACTGACCAATATCAGTTTTATAGCTGTATTCCAGAAATTCACATAAGTGTGAGAGGGCAAATAGAGGGCGAACATCTACGGTAAGGGTCAATAATATTAATACAACCATAAATGCTAATGGGAGTGTCCTAACATCTGACGGTATTTCTATAGATGCGTTTTGATCCTTACACTCACAATTAGCCCACTCACACTTGAGTGGATTTCTGGAATAAACCTGTTAGCCCATCAAACACTAGTGCAGTTCAATCAACACATCAATCTATACTTTAATTTAAACTACAACAATGGGGATTAGTTTTACAAGTTTTAGTGACTCAAATAACCACTATAGAGCCGATTGTTTTGCAAATACTGATCCACGTTCGTTGCGCAGCTACTATTGAAAGAAAAAGTTTCGTACGTAGTCAATTTGAAAGGACCTTATGACTACATTTGGAAACTCTCTATTTTGCTTTACATTACAAATTCAACATTTTTTTGCCTACAAATATACAAAGTAGCCAGGAAGACGCCGCTTTAACTAACTCCATCCAGCTTTAAAATTCAGAAAAACACATACCTTTAGCACATGGGGTTCCGAAAATTCTAGATTTTCCTGTGTTTCATTAGATCGAAACGAATCAGCATGCATTTTTTGTTGCCGATTTCGATAAGGTAATGTCAACCACACCCATTACAAATCGATGATTTTTAAATTGTAAGAAAGCACGGAACACACATCAGATCCATTATAAACATGTTTTTTTATTAACTTTGTTTCAGTAGATGTTTACAAAACAAAGTCGTCCAAGTGAAGTATATAAGTTACTTAAAAAATGCATTGTTAAATTTTCTGTTTTAAATCATGAGGGATACAATTCAGCACTTTTTGTGGAATCGAGCTTTTTTCTCCTCATTGACTTATGCCTCAGTTTTTTTTTTGCCCTATATTTGTCCTATATTTCTTCCCTATTTTTCTTCCCTAACTTTTTAGATGGCTTTACAACAAAGTATTTAAGCTACGAAGTTAATAATGCTTTGTTTAATGTATAATCTTAAATCTTGCGGTGTAAAATTCAGTACTCTCTATGAACAACTGAGTTTTCTCCTTTTTCTTTTCACTTTTTCTCTTTTTATAAGCTCTTCTCAGTCAATTCAAAAAAAATTCATAATTACCAGAATGAAAACATCCTGTAGTTTTGTTAGAATTTTCAAAGCGTTAATAGTAAATCACATCCGGTTTTGAGCCTGCTAAATCAAACACCCAGTTGATAGGCATGATAATTCCTTTTTATCTAATGCAGTCACGAGCGAACACCTTCTGAACTGCATCCGTTTCCGGGATGTCGCACTTTCCCTTAGTAGGCGGTAGACGGGTCCATTTGCCAGATTCAGGCTCCCACAAGAAGTTCGGAGTTGCAGGACCTTTCTCAACAGTAGAAACAAACAAAGTTGATGTATTATAGTCAGGATACTGATAAACGCCAGTTAGGGCTGGTATGCGCGAAGCATCGACAGGAAAAACCTTTGCTTGCAACCCATCAGTCAACCTGTTGTACGATAGACGAACTATGTGGCCATTGTAGTAGTAGTAGCCGTAGAGAGTGTTTTTTGATATCAAAAAGTGAATATCGACGTTTTCCGGTACCATCGGCACAGTAATAGTTTCCCAGAACATGTACTGATCAAAGCCAACACTGTACTCTATAATGAGTTTATCTGATCCAGTACCGCCGGCAACATAAATGTGGTCAGAAGAGGCCAGTACTGTTGGGTTAACATGAGCATAGGTCAGAGGTTTCGCGGTGTACCATCGATTACCTCCGGGGTTGGTATAATGGACAGCGGTCGAAGGAGCGCCATTTTCCATGCCCCCGATTATGAAAAGGCGATCCTGGAAGACACAAACTCCAGCATTTGTTCGATTAGTACTAATGCTGCATCCAATGTAGTCCAGGGAATTCTTTTCTACGTCGTATTTCAGGTACGTGGATCCCAATGATCCCCCAACGATAAAGATTTGCTGTCGGATGAAACAAGCAGCTACGCCATTTAAGCAAACACAGATTTTCTGTGACGGCAACCAAGTCATGATTTGAAGATCGAACAGCTGCAGTGTCGACCAAGAATTGTTTTCATTGAAAAAGCCGATCTTCATGTTTTTCTGCTTGCTGGACATTGGCAAAACGTGCTTCTCGCTAGCAAGCATGAAGTTTTCTTGCATAAAGACAAAGACAGTAACAGCTAGCTCGTTCAGCCGGTTAGCAATTTCAGCTGATGATTTCATAACTTCTTGGTCTTCAAGCAGCAGTTTTAAGCACTCTTTGCTGACGAGTTTCGCATCCAAGCTATCGAAAAGTTGCTGGGAAAACCTGCTTCGCAGTTCCAAATCGCATTGCAGCCATCTTACTACCCCAACAAGAAGATCGTCGATTGTTTGTGATCTTGAGTTGGCGAAGGTTATTAGACTTTTCAGTTGTATCTCAGTCAAGTGAAGAAAATCTGTGGTAACAAGTACGTCATTTAGATGACTTGTCATATATTTCAGGATCTTTGTCTCCATCTCTCTCTTCTCGTACTTGTCGCACAGATTAAGCACTTCCAGGAAATTTTCCAGCGACAGTGACGATACCAGGAATCCAATGCAATATTCCGTTAACTGATCTAATTCCATGAGGTGAGCAGCAGCTAATACATTCTTGACGCATTCTGTTGTCCCTATCGTATCGACTTTGCCAAGGTAAACAAAATCCAAGATGATTTCCAGGGTTTCCGGTAACATGTCCTGGAATATAACTTTTCCAGTCTGTGCCTCTTGCATCCCACTTCTAAACATGAGGACAAAATATGGACTGCTAGCCTCTAGCACCACTTTATGTACAGGAAACTGTTGAGCCCCGCACTGGAGAATTACATCAGTAGTGTCCGTCTGCCGCATCGCTGATAATGCTTCGGCTAACTGGTTACGCCGTCTCTGTGTAAGTTGCTGGTCGTTACTGTGCTTTAAGGTACTCATTTTCTGTAAATGAAACATCAGCATTATATGTGGAGAAAAAAATCATCACTTTTATCATAAGCATTATATTCTAAGCACGAAATAAATGGTGAAAATGGCGTTGTAAGTAATAATGACATCATGTTACCAAAAGGGAAGCTAACTAACACAAATAATTGTTGGAGCTAGATTATACTGCCGCTTGTTTCCCTATGCTAATCGTGTGACGCCAGCATGGAATAATTTTGCCAACACATTTCGTAAATGTCACGCCTGTGACTGGGTTCCTACAAAGATTTGTAATGGCTTACATATGAGGCAATGCGCTACGCACGGAACCAACACTCCGTGGTGCACCTAGCGCACCACTAACTACCGTGCAAACACGGGAGTTGGCCAAGCGCCAACGGCCTGGTGACGAACGGCTATTTTTCAACTAGTTGAAACCGAATCGCATCTGCTAGCCAGTCACGTGACGCAAAGCTTTGGCAAGAACTCTATTGTCCTGGCGAGTATAAATACTACTGCCTGGGCATTAGATACTGAGTTGGTGTTGGGGGTTCAGACCTGCAAGTTGGAACCTCCATAGCTGATCAGGATCAGAATACGTTACCTTAGTCTGATGCCTAATATATAACGCCATCTGCCTAATATATAATATATAACGTCTGATGCCTAATATATAACGCCATAACGTCCCCTAGCTATGCCGTAAGAAGTGGCTTAGGATTGAGCTTTGTTTCGAAACTAAACGCCCACTTCCTTAGCACCATATACAGATTGACCTACTGTCTTTTCTAAATGTTTTTAACATTCGTCCGCTTACTAACTTTAAGCCAGAAATCAGCGGCACAGTCCTTCCTTGGGACGGAAAACACTCCTCATAAGAAAGCACATTTCACCAATCATAAACATTGTACTTGTTTCGTCGTAGCCTTTTTAATATTCCAAAACGTATTTTGCAGGTTTTGGAATTTGGTTTAACGCTACTTCACATTGCTTTAACACTTTTGCACTTTGCTTTAACACTTTTGCGCTTGGATTTAACACTTGTGTACTTTGCTTTAACACTGGAAAATAAACTGCAGTCTGAAACATTGCATATCTCTATGCAACAAACTAACCCGATGAAAAAGAATGGGGGAAATGGTTTAATGGCAGAAAAATACATGAAAGACAACCAACAATAGGAAATCAGACATATTAGAAAATTACAACTTGTAATAGGAATTTTCTTTTTCAGATGTTACACGAAGTTTCGTTGTTTGCTTTGTAATTTGTCATACGAATTTAAATAATAATGGATTCAGTTTCGTTTTTAAGTTGTTTGATTGAAGCGTCGTAGTAAAATTCTGTAATTATGCTGTAAAAATTACCATCTGCAGTCAATTCGTCTACTTGCAACAACATAACCAGCTTAAACTTTGCTTCTCTCAACAAACACTCTACCTGGTGGAGAAATGTATTGAACCACGGTAATGTATGGGATTTTTTTTCAAATATTCACAGTAAATTCTTTTATTTAGTTATCAAGGAGCACACGACAGTTCCTGTTGCTTCAATTCTTGTACTATTTGTCGAAATTGTGCTCGGAATTCTCACTGATAATTTCGAGGTTCGTTTCAAGTTTTTGTGAGAGCCACTCAGTTTCTACTGACGCCATTGATCAAGTGAACAAAACGGTGGCCTAGCCCTACTTTCCACAGTTTTTTTCCTTTCACACAAGCCTCAAACCGAGCGTCACACAAACAGATTCTTAACGTATTTGAAAAAAAATAAAAAAATACTAAAATGCTGTATTTGCAAAATTCGAGGTTCGATTCACCTTTTCGAATCGCACACGGTGCTTATGTCGGTTATTAAAAATCAAGAAAATCCGCTGATTGTCTACTTT
>JAHWFP010132115.1:0-11253 GCA_023313725.1 Lithobius niger | reverse complement strand
GAAAAATGGCTTCCGGTTGTTGTTTTTTGCATATATCTCGTTACTCGGCACTCCTATGACAAAATCGACTCTGAACAAAATTAAAGCACACAAAATTTCCTACAAAACATGTCGTGAAATTTTGTGTACTTTAATTTTGTACGGAGACGCTGTTGTCGTAGGAGTGATGAGTAACGAGATATATGCGAAAAACAACAACCGGAAGCCATTTCTCGAAGATGGCGGCCATTTTAGACCTCTTTCGCCACTTAGATTTTTCTAGACTTTTAGTATGTTATTCAACATGTCTTTCTGGGCCGGAAACCGCAAAGTTTACTTCTACGACAATTACTTCTAGGTATAAGTGCGAATTGAGTAGCGTATAAGAGGATGGTCGTACATATTTTTTTGCTAACAGAGTGGTTAACATGTGGAACCAGTTTCCTGGTGACCTTGTTACGGCTCCATTTCTGGAATCCTTCGAAAGGAGGTTAGCCAAAGTTAATCTTACCAAGTATTAGTAAACAAAAAAGAACTCTTTTGATGTTTAAGGTAAGGTTTTAACTGATCCGAAGTCAAAACAGCAAAGGAAAACAAATACAACTTTCCTGTGAGGTTTCACATAATGCAGTGTTGCTGTACTGTTTAGCCCACGTGAAACTTTACTGCCGCATTCACGTGTTTAAATTTTACAAGTTTTTACTTTAGAACACGATAAGTCAGATTGGTGCATTCTACTTGATTAAATGACATCACTGAAAAATCGTATAAACGAATCGTCTTAGTACGGTATGCTTAATACAAACCTAGAGATTAAGTAATTCATGGTTCGTGAGAAATCCGTGAAAACCTCGAAATGTCGTTGAAAATAAAAATTAAATTTCAGGCCTGAAATCTTGAATCTAAAATCATGAAAAATGGTGTACGTATCATCAATAGGATAATAGACGACTAGAAGAATTCTGAAAAAGTTAGCCCGGAAAGTAGCGAGTATGTAGCCTATATTTGTAGAATAAATTATTCTTAATAATAATTTTGAAAGATGTGCTATGGTGTTAAATTTATTTACGTATGTAATGGTTGAATACAGCAGTAACGTTTCACGTGGACTAAACAGCACAGCAACACTACAGTGTATTAAACCTTGCAGAAATATTCAATTGTGGTCCTTTGCTATTTTGACTTCGGGTCAGTTAAACCTTACCTTCAACATAAAACGAGTTCGCTTTTGTTATCTAATTCGTGATACTTTGACATACCAAGTTGGTCTTTTTTATGTTTAAAATTTTACTTTGGTATTGCATTCATCGAGACACATGCTAGTGTGTCGCACCAAGTTAGGCAACAAACATCACAACAAACATCACATCAACTCAATTGTCGAGTTTGTAAACCATTATAGCGCGACGCCATAGAGTCAGTGTGTAATATCCTGCAGCATAGTTGAGCACATTTCAGCTACTTGAGGAAAAATAATAATGCGGTACAAAAGCTTAAATTGCGCTGAAACCGAGACAATGACCCATCTGACAAAAATTAACTCATGTAAGAATGCCAGCTAAGCTGCTTTCAATGCAAAATCTGACCCTCAATAACGTTGCAAATGTGTAACTAGCTAGCTAGGTAATTCTAGTCCGCTCATCGCCATGTTAATTTCCATAGGGTGATTATTCATTGATACCGATATAACGGGATGGCTTCCAGCTATGAAATTGGACGAATGGCTGCAGTACGATACGAACTGCGTACCTGTTATGGTTTGGAGCCTGGGGGTGTAACGCAGATGGCTTGGGAGGGCGCGTAAGTACGAAAATATTGTTATAACCATTGTTAGTATTGTCGGCATCTGCATTGGCCAAAGTTCGGACATTGACAACATGCACACTGACGTGCGTGCCTAGACACACACTAGTGTATCACGATAAATCTAAACAACGTTGCCAAAGAAATTGAATTCACGTCCAATTTACGAAAAATACACCAAGTGTAAAAACAAAGCAAAACAAACAAAGCTAAAAACTGGTAAAGTGGCCACCAAGTTGAGAGTGGTTCGGCCCTTCAAAGGAGTGATATCAACACATCAAAAATAAATAAATAAAACAAATTACAACAAAATTAAAACCAAACCAAAAACCTGCAAAGACTTGACTAAGTTAAGAATGGTTCGGCCTATAGGCAAAAGGTAGTAGCAAAGTGTTGAAAACCAATTTCTTGTTAACGTGGCACTCTGTTACAAATCTGCACGGTAGTGGAGTTAAGTAAATACACATTTTAAAAAAAAAACAGGAGTGATATCATATCAAAAACCAAAACTGGTTAAAAGGGCCGCCAAGTTCCGAATGGTTCGGCCCTTCAAGGCAGTGATATCAACACACCAAAACATTCGCCAACTTAATCGCACCGAATAATACTTTGGACGTTAAATGAAAACTAGAACATTGCTACCGAAAGTAGCAATGTTCTAGTTTTCATTTAACCTTCGAACTATTAAGCGGTGCGATTAACTTGGCGGATGTTTTGATGTGTTGATATCACTCCTTTGAAGGGTCGAACCATGCGCAACTTGGCAGCTCCTTTTACCAGTTTTGGTTTTTGATTTGATCGGGTGGACGTTTTTTTATCCAAGCCAACAATAAGCCACTAAAGCTAAAAAGCTGAAGTTTTTACAGCAGCTCATTGTGAACCACCGATTCAAAAGCCTTAGCGAACTCGATAAAAGTAATATCCACATTTTCGCCAGGGTCGACAGCTCTTGTCCAGTCCTCAAAAACAGTTAAGAATAGAACCCCTATAAAAAAAACCAAACTGTTTAGCTAAAATATTCCTTTCTGTGATGTAAGGCAAGGCCTCCTAAGAATGGCCCAGAGGGCAGGTTGGTCTGCCGGCCGACCGCGTAACGCTCCCAGGATGCCATGCGAGAAGTGAATCATGTTGGGGAGGGAGGAATGGAAGGAGGCAAAAGTGCGTCGTAATACGGGGTGGGGAAAGAGGGCAAAGAATCGGTGACTCCGGTTTCGTTAAATCCCGTTTCGCCAAACAATTCAGACTAACAGTTTTTTGCCCACAGGGGCCAGTCCCGTTTCGCCAAATCCCGTTTCGCCAAAAAGAATTTGACAAAATTTTACGTACACGAAATTTAATACCTTATTTCTATGTAATGGGGCTTTAAAAGGCACACATTTAACAGAGACAAGCAGTGGTAGAATAAGCCCAGTTGATTTGTTAGCGTTTTGAAAACTCGGACGGAAAAACGTGCGCTTTAAATATAATTGTTTAGAATGCTTGGGCGTCACTACGTCAATGCCAAGGTTCTCTTTCAATAATAGTTAGTTATACACGTGATGGTTAACCTTTTCCCTATGGGAATTCCCGATTTGCAGAATCCCGTTTCTCAGAATCAAAATATTCTTCAAAGATTTAACAGTGCAAAAGTTAAAGAGGCATGCCTAATTGTTAGTAATTTTTGATTAGTTGTGGTTTCTGATGTTATGTGTTTAGCCGCAGCGAGCACGCCAGCGCGTCTGACAGAACATAGCGAGGCTGTGCTGGTACGCAGTGCACATCATCTTCAAAGTGTATTATGTACTCATTTGATGGTAACTGTTGATGGTAAGTGGAACTGCACTGATCAAAAGGCTACGAGGAATAATACCTAAACTATATGAAATTTTAAAATGTTTAAGTATTTGCTAATAGGAAAATTATTTACAAAGCCTGGGTTGAACTACATTACTCTATGGGATTGAAGTGTATGGATTTGGACCAAATTATTTAATACACGAACTGCAGAAGAAAATACAAAATAAACTTGTTAAACTACTCTTCAAAACTGAAAGTAGTACAATAAACTCAAATGATTTGTACAGTACAAACGAAATTTTGAAAATAATAAAACAAGAAACTACAGAATTTATTGTTAAAATTGTTTAAAGGCATAAATGATATTAACTTAAATGAAATAATAAATAAAAGAAGAAAAGCGTTAAACCTTCGATTACCTAGATGGAACTAAAGATTAGCTTTATGGATTATGGATTTATGGATTATGGCTTTATGGATTCATGGATTATGGATTAGCTTTATGGAACTAAAGCTAAAGATTATTATTTACCATGCCCTATGAACAAACTACTGCTACATATTACAAAAATTACAAAATTTATGACTTTTAAAAAGAGAACTTAAAAACTGGTTAAGAAAGTGTTAATACTGCATTATTTTTTTTTCATTTTTGGTTTGTAAATGTTTTATAATATATAGCGTGAACTTTGAAAAGAAAAAAACTTCAATGTCTGTCCCTGGATAACAATAACGATCTCACAACTTCATGAAATGCACTTTGAATTTAATTTTCGAGACCAATTGTAGTTCTCTTGGTCACCTACATACAATAAAAACAAAAATAAGGACTTAAAAAGCAATAATTTCGCACCTCTAAAATGTCAACAGACCACCAATACTTACAATTCTGGAAAACCAGTTAAAAATTTACACAACATTTAAAATAGATTTTTTCCGACGCCATCTTTGATAGATCACAGCACTGATATTTATTTCCGACGCCATCTTTGATAGATCAGGACAGCACTGATCCCCTCCTTATGGTCAGGAAATAAAGATCAGTGCTGTCCTGATCTATCAAAGATGGCGTCGGAAAAAGCTCGTTCAAATGTTGTGTACATTTTTAACTGGTTTTCCAGACATTGTAAGTATTGGTGGTCTGTTGACATTTTAGAGATGCGAAAATTTTAAGTCCTTATTTTTGTTTTTATTGTATGTAGGTGACCAAGAGAACTACAATTGGTCTCGAAAATTAAATTCAAAGTGCATTTCATGACGTTGTGGGATCGTTACTGTTATCCAGGGACAGACATTGAAGTATTACTCCTCATTTCCACAAAGTAACTACGTTTAAAAAAAAAACTTCCTACGAATGTAAGACATTATTAACTATAGGATGCGCCAATCAAGGCAAAATTGTGTAACTTAGGGCATCACTCACAGGTGGGAAGAAAACACTTCTTGGTGTTCTTCAAATGTATGTTTAACATTAAAACAACAATAAAAATTTGCTGCAATTTGTGTAGCATTAGGCATAAAGATCTTCAAGACGAATTGTTTCAGAATATCCAATTTTTTTCTCTTTTTTCTGTTTTTAGCGAATGGTGCCTTCGTGCCCACGTGCAACGGAAACGGAAACTACAGCCCTAAACAATGCTTGGCTGGATCATGCTGGTGCGTTGATGTTAATTCTGGCGTTAAGACTAACCAGAAGGGATGCTTGTAAAAAATAAATAAATAAATAAACATATGCATCGTTATACAATATTTTTTTTTGTTTCTCAATTTGTGTTGCTGTCGTCTAAATAAGTAATAGTTATTGGTTAGAAGCGAGCGGTTATCGGTTTTTAACCAACGGCTGCGATCATTGGCCCGGCTCTAGTATGCAAAGGTCGAGGGCGTCAGCCCGAGACTTTTGCATAAGAGAACCGGGACAATGATCGCAGCCGTTCGTTAAAAATCGATAACAGCGAGATTCTAGCCAATAACTGTTTTATGCCACGGTTGGGACGTCTAGCTAACTCTCGTTTTATTAAAACGTGTTTGTGTTTTGTGAAAATGTCTCGATATGAATGAAAGTCATTCCATTTTAGTTTATGGAGGGTGGATGGTAGACCCACGAGTCCTTTGCATCCGTTTGTAGGGGGAGTGGCTGGGAAGGAGACGAAGCGTCGTTTCGCCGTATTTCACGCTAGCCAGCTCGCTTGTGTTATCGAAGCTTTTCGGAGTTAACTCAGAGTGAATAGCTTACAGGCCAGACATATAAAAGTTTGCAGGGATGGGATATCATTCCTTTTAAATAATTCGTTTTATACGTTTTTGTTGCGTTACGTTTTTTTTTTTTTTTTTGCAAAACTGTATTTGGTTGTTGGTGTGTGCGTTCCCGGTCGAGTGATCCGGAAGTGTCAAAAGTGTGGGTTATCGGCAAAAGTGTGGGGTAATTTGATAACCCACACTTTTTGCGATGACGCACACTTCCGGTGTTGGTTAACGGAAATTTAGCATGGCATTGAGTTAGCGTGACGTCAAAGCCGTAGTATAAACTAATTAAATTCATTTTTAAAAGGGAAAAAGTGTTTCTCTCGAGTAGGTATTTTTTTTTTTACGCTTTTATTGTTTTGACGGATTTACGTAGCATAATATCGCTGGCTAAATTGATCGAGCTTGTTATTTTTTTTTTATCTCCATCGTCATACCAGAACTGTCAGTGATAAAAGTTTAAGAGCCGAATTACTCAGAAGCGCTTTCTGTAATCAATGGCCGAGCGAGCGAAGAAAGCGCGGTTGAATACTGGAACGGATTCACATTTTGTGTCAAACAGGACGGAAAGCCAGATGGCTCAGCGGTAGAACGTCAGTGTTTCAAAGGTCGTTGGTTCAATTCCCCGTTCAGGCAGTCTGAATTTAAGTCCGAAAGGCAACGTAAATAGGTTTGCATCCGTTTCTATGTGCATTTTGTGTATGTGTGTTTGTCTGTGTGTACTCGAATTCATGGCCAGTAAACTATCTGCCACGATCTACAACAATATTAGGGGAGGGGGGGGGGTAAACAAAATGGCCGCCACGATTGGCTCATTTCATTTCTTCCAGGTCTGTTCGGGAATTGGCCAAGCAAATCGCATCGGTGAATATTTTTACGGTGAGTCTCTCCATCATAGCATAATCTGACAAAAAGTTTCGTAATTCACTAATTTAATCCCAGTAATCACTCAGAAAATAGCTTACACATGCAGATAAATAAATCCGTATCGCCTCTTGCGACCAGTTGAAAAACTTGTCTCTTTGAGGATGAAAGCCAAGGAAATTTGTGGCTCAGATCATGTTTCAGATTTAAGGTAGGTGCAGTAGTTTTTTTCTGAAACGGTGGAAGAACAAGAAGAAGAACAACAACAACAAGTGAACAGTCTTCAAATTTGCGTGTGGCTCCGTACTTTTACAATTTTTAGTATAAAGTAGTTGTTCCCCGGCGTAACATACGTCGGTCTAGCTGATTCCGCTGATTCAACTGGGCTGTAATAGTCAGCATTATTGGAGTAATAGTGTTTGTTTCCACTTTCCAATTGTTAGAGCGCATATCCGTTCTCATTGTCGGCCGCTCGCCCTTTTTCTTTGCTACCGTGGCAAGAATGAGGCCGCTCGCCCTCTTGCTGATTGTTGAAGCTTTGTTTAATCCTCCCTAAGGGCACGTTTAGGCAATCACTCGCTTTTACATTCTCGCAGCTAGAAGCTAGAAATCACCTCAAATTCCAACATGGCGTCGGTTTTATGTCTGCCGCCTCGCAACGAAAACAGCAAATAACGCCAGTTCAGAAGCGTTTGGGAAAATTGTTTCGTCATGAGGAATTCTTTATGTTATTGGCACGGATTATAAGGCTGCAAGTATTTACTCAAACGATGTCGGATTTACCTAATCCATTTAGCATTGTTACCATGGCAATGTCACCTTTGCCATCGCGATCAAGTTGTAGCTGCGAGAATGCAAAGGCGAGTCGTTGCGTAAACGCGCCCTAATAATGCCTTATTAAGTCTGCTCACATCATTAAGTCTGCTCCTGAGCTAAGTCTGCTCCTAAGGGAAATATATGTATCTAGACACACGCTAGTCTCGCCACCAAGTAACAGTAGATCATCCCATTGTAGACATCCGATTGTTAAAAAATTAATTGTTAATGGTAAAAAGGCGGCTCACTAGCAGACATGTGTCTATTAACTGTAAGCAACTGAAAGCATATTTTGGCATGTTGAGGATAAATCCCAATGCGACAGAAATGTTTCAGATTGTGGAAAATGTAAGGGGAAGGGTCAGAGATTCAGAAAAACTAAAATTTAAAGGATGAGTGTCCACCAATCATAGAGAAAAAGATGCGTCAATAACGTTCTTTTTATGTTACTGTCTAGCTAGCTAATAAGATTTTTCCCATGTTAAATCCCATAAGACTTTTAACTTCTCGACTGCGTATGGCTCTTCAGTAAATAGTGACATGTTCGTTTATCCAGAAAATGTTTCAGGGAACGAGTGGCAGCATTCTTTTATACTGAAGGTGTCGCCCTCGGTTGACAGAATGCGGCAACAAGACAAATCAATCGCATCAGCGGCGATTTCGGCCGCCATATTGTCCAACCCAGTAGCGTATGCTATTTTTCATCCGAGATCCGGCTGGTACTGTAGTAGGGCACTGGCGTATTTTTGGAGTAATCTACGTTTTCCGGTGGATGACTAAGCCGATTTCTGACAGCTAAGGTAACCGAGCCCGATCTATAAGGCTAGTGCCTCCGAGAACTACAAGAACACCACAAAGCCATTTGCCATACAGAGAAGTTCTTTTAGGTCGAAGAATGCAGAAAATAAAATACAAATAAAATTTTTTTTAAAACCTAAAACTATTACTGCCAATTTAACACGTTTTGAAACAACGCCCGCCCTTCTCTTATCATTTTTACATCAAATTACGCGCGTTCTGGCAGAGGTAGCCTATCCAGATGCGTTCGTAAAGCTCAATGCTGGATTCGTTTGTAGAGCACTGGGCAGAAATCGTATAATCGACATACAGAGCAGAAATCATACGAAAAATATTCTGAATAAAATTTTACAACAGAAGGGAAAACACGAAATGATATGGTGAAGTGGTTACGAAAAATAGTCTGAATAAAATTGTACAACACAAGGGAAAACACATGTATTGTAGCTTCTTTCGCTCGGCCAAGTAATTGTAATCTTAAGACATCATACGCGGTGATATCAGACGCAGTGGTACACGCAGTGGTATCAGACTTATTTTGCATGTCGGCCAAATACTCTCCATGCCATTCGTCTTCGCGATGGATGTCATCGTAGGTAGCTGAAGATGCCGATATGGCCGACGACTTTAAAGGTGACCTTGGCAGAGTCCCGCCAGTCTGTGGAAACCAGGGTAGTGTGAGAGATTACCAAGCTTCTTGAGCAGCTAACGGGAGCGAAGCTGCCGATTCTGGAGATTATTTCGACTTCCTACGATGATCGGAGTTTACCCTGATGGAATGTTCGGGTTCATGGGCTAGTTCTTTCACTTTCATAGCAGTGTTCAAAATTGAGTCCATTCATTTACACAGGCTGTTTGCCTCCGATGACGTAAGGCTCCCACAAATTTCTTTATTTTTTAAAAAAGCTGTTGCACACGACTATAGAGCAGCGGCAAGTAACGTCATATTGGCTACAAGAGAGATAGCTGCAAGGGGCACTAGATTGAAATGGAGGGTTAAACAACGGCACTTCTAGCCAAGGCAGTGCTTTGAGAGCGGTTTCATAGGCTTAAAAAACCGTTGTTTTCTCCAATCCCTTATGTTGCGAGATTGTAATCGGAAAATAAAGATTCCACTTGCTTAAAAATGTCAGCAACTGCCAACAAATCAAAAACAAATCGACAAAAATCGTGCGTTATAAGGCTAAGAAATCCACTCTTAACAGCATCGTCTTCAGTAAGACACCCTTCTTTTCGCCCTCCAGTGCGCCTTGCAGCTAACCCAGCTACTGGCTACAACCATAGAGTTATATACAATAATACTACGTCGTGTCACTGCCCTGTAAGTTGTCAACTATATACGGATACATTAACAACAAACGGCTACAGCGACTACCTAGTCACAACCGGTCTTCTGTGCACTTCCGCCACTTTTGGGCACTTCCGCTGCAAACTAACATTTTTTTTTTATTTACTTTAATTATTTTTTTGTATGCGGAGTCTAATGGTGTAAACCGTTTTTCTCTATCTGGTATTGATCATTATACATGATGGGCTCACTTGCAGCACACTTCTGGCCGCTTTCCGGTCACCTACAAACGAATATATTCAGGCGCACACCTCTATCACCTACTGCAACAGCGGTCCCTACTGTATAGTAATCTAAAAGAGTAACCGTCGTAGTTGCTGGTAAATATGTGTTTTATGTCTAGTTTTGGATTTTAGGCATAATTGTCAACCTGTAGGCCTAATTTTTACCTGTCATTTTAATTTCGTAAGTAGCTGCTAACGGAGAATGTGGGTTCGTGAGTATGTCTATTCACTCGTGCAACATGGCGTCGAGGTGCTAGCGTCTGTTGTTGATGAAATTCTTTTGTTTTTTTTTTTGTTTTTTTTTACGGTCGCGTGTGTTCCTGTATTGGTTAAATGCGACAATTAAATGTTATTATTTCATTGAGTTACGTCAAGAAAATATATTAGCCATAAGGAAGCAACGATGTTTTAATGTGCCATGTTTTTTTTAAAGTCCACTTGACCACCACTGAAACAGCCGACGGTCGGACAAAGTCGTTGCTATAAAAATATAGTCTTCCCTGTTTTCTCTGTACGGAATACTAAAATGGACACTTGAAAACAGGCGGGAGATTACTTACCATGCCGGTATTAGCTAACCAAGGCTGCTCCAACAGTAAAAGCTACCTAAATAAACCTTTAAATTCAGCAGTAAGGTTTTAAGTGGACCTGCTCAAGTCACTCAGAATTTCAAATACAGGGTGGGGCAGAAAGGAAGGGCCAGCATTGGCAATCAAAGATGATTAATGTTAGGATAATGAAACTTTGCATGGTATGTAGGCGAACGGGGGGCCAACTGACCATGTGTCGATCACTGACCTTGACGTATATTTTCAAGGTCATCGTGATCTTAACTTTTTAACCATGCTTTGTAGAACCCCAGTGTAAACCAGAAACGTGTAGGCAATGTCAAGGCATAGCCATTGCAAAAAACAGAACAAAATTCGGTACGTTAGTTTAGGAATTACGGAAATTACAATCATCACTATCTTGCGCTGACCGAACGGCTTTCCTGCCAAACAATTCTGTCACGGTCTTTCGTACACCACGCATCGTAATTGGTAGGTGATGGTGTTGGCAGCATACGAAAATTGGCATAATTCAGTTACCGTGATCAGCTCTGAAACAAAATCAGAAACGTTAACCTGAGGGACAAACAACTTTAGTACTTTTATATTCTAGATGTCCACGGTGACTAAATTATGCCAACTTTCATAATATGCAGTAGTTTGCAGCAACAATCTGTTTACGTGTAATGTGGCAGATTGTGTCGAGTCATCAGTATGCCAGTAGCTGTTTGTTTACAAGCAGGCTTTACGTACTTTGAGGACCACTGGACTTTATTTCACACTCACTGTTTGGCAGGAAAGCCACTTGGTCAGCACAAGAGAATGATGCTTATAATTTCCATAATTCCTAAACTAT
>JAHWFP010132114.1:103195-115020 GCA_023313725.1 Lithobius niger | reverse complement strand
GTCGTTTGGCTGTTATATCGGTTAGCTGTTATGTCGTTAGCGCTAATACCTTTTGGCTGTTATATCGGTTAGCTGTTATGTCGTTAGCGCTAATGCCTTTTGGCTGTTGTGTCGTCTGGCTGTTATGTAGGTTAGCTGTTATGTCGTGGATTAAAATTTGTTAGCTCTTAAGACGTTTAGCTGCTATGACGTTTGCTGTTATGTCATTTAGCTGTTATGACGTTTGCTGTTATGTTGCCTGAGTCGTTTAGCTGTTGTGTCTTTAGCTCTAATGTCGTTTGGCTCTTGTGCGATTTAGCTCTTATGTCGTTTTGCTGTTACGTCTTGCTTTCTTGCTGCTTTTTCATTTAGCTCTTTTGACGGTTGGCCCTTCTGACATTTGGCCCTTATGACTACTCCCCCCTTTTTCCAGCAGATTGAGCTCAATAACTTTTACTGGGGGTGTAGTCATAAGGGCCAAATGTCAGAGGTGTATAGCGTGGACAGAAAAGTCAAATCTGAAAAAAAAGGAGAAACATTTATTAGCAGTTAACCAAAAACAGTTCTCAATCAGTTTGTAATAATAATATAATTAAACAAAACGATGTTTCAGATTAATGTTCGAAGACTTTCCTTTAATATTTTTTTAAATAAAGAAAAGAATCACAATTGTTAATCTACTGTTACTTATACGTAAACCAAACAAAAATAAAAAATAAAAAAACAGAATTAACGTATGCGATAATTATAAATGTTTCCCACACAAACTAAACACATGAAAAATACATTTAAAAAGACAATTAAAACAGCCTACGACCACGTGACGCATTCCTAAATTTCATTTAATATAAAAAAAAAAATTTGTTTTAATTAAAAACAAAACAAGAGTGTTATGAACGAACGAAGACGCAAAATTGTGAAGCGAACATCAACGATGGAATGTCTTTTGGGCTCAGCGATTGCACACATCGTGTTACGCACAGCCCTATTCCATGGATTTCAGTTACTGTTGGAAAATAAAAAGAAACAAGATCGTTAACCTGCTGTTACTTACGTAAACCAAAGAAAAATATATAAAAACAAACGGCTACAGCAACTACCCGGTCTTCTGTGCAGCTCTGCCACTGCCAATAGTGAGGCGCACACCTCTATCGCGCATTGCAAGAGCTATCTCTATTATATAATCTAAAAGCAGCAACCATCAGAACTGCCGGTTAAAAATGTGTTAGCTTTTAAGCTAATTTTAGATTTTAGACGTATTTGTCAACTTTTAGGCCTAATTCTTACCTGGAGCTTTCATTTCGTAAGTAGCAGCTAACGGAAATTTGATTTGTATATAGTACGCTATTCATTTTTGCAACACGGTGCAACGTCGGGCACACAGTTGCAGTGTTACAACGTAACGCGCAACGTAGCCTATATAGATCAGTGGTATTAGTAGCAAAGCTACGGGAGAGACACCGTTCTCCCGTTGGTGAAGCCAGGAGCTACTCGTAGCAACTAAAAGGGGCAGGTTGGGGGGGGGGGGGGGCAGATAGCACGACCGCCTTATGCCTGGGAGGTCAGAGTTCCATCCTGGCCTCTTCCATCCCCTGGCATTTTCGTGAAGAGAAGGGCCCTGTGGGGCCTCGTGCTCATGTCGACTGTGGCATGTCAAAGATCCTGGGGTTTTCCGCTTGGATTTCTCCGGTTAAATTGTCCCTCTCTCCGTCTACTCATCCTCATCATCATCTGGAGGTGACGACGGGCCATGCGGCCGCCATTAGGTGACGGAGGGCGGCCTGCACCGTGTTTCAAAAAGGAGAGCCGCTATCAGTCAGTCTTGACGTTGCCATGGTAACGTGATTTTAGGCCTACTTTTCATTTTTTAGGCCTAATTATTTAACTGTAGTTTTAATTTCATAAGTATCAGATAGGCCTAATGGAGAATCTGGTTGGACGGTAAGCCTATTCATTCAACAATGCGACGAGACTTTTAAACGAAGATAACATGCTTTTGTTTTTACGGCTGCAGTGTTATCCTTAGGATTTTAACTCGACGATCAAATGGTATATCAAAAGTCTATTAGCTATAAGGAAGTAACGATGTTTTAATTTTCCATGTAATTTAACTAACTTTGACACTGAATCTAACGTTGTAAACCGTGGTCGTCAATATCTGGTACCATTGCGAAGTTAAAAAGACGACGGACGGAAAAAGTCGTCAATATACTTCTCAGCCGGTACGGCTATACAGAAGACTAAAAGTACGTAACGTATGCGCCCATTATTAATTTTCCATACACAAACTAAAAAACTATAAAAGTACATCGAAAAGAAAACGAAAACAGCATACGAACACGCAACGCAATCCCCCCCCCCCCCCCAGAAAAAAAAAGCACGAAGAAAAGAAGAAAACACGAAGCTCCATTAAATGAACACGAAAGGAGAGAAAAATGTCACGTTTGCTTTGTATCACGTTTATAGAGCAAAAGACGGGGAAGCCAAAGGCTCACAAGAAATAACAAAATACAGATGCAAACCTATTTACGTTGCCTTTTGGACTTACAGTATATGTTAGACTGCCAAAGGTCCTGGGTTCGATTCCCCGCTCAGGCAGTCTGACATATAAGTCCAAAAGGCAACGTAAATAGGTTTGCATCTGCATTTATTTATTTATAGAGCAAAATTATTAATAGTTGTACTAGTAAGAAAGATACGTAATAAGAACTGGGGAAAAGAAAGATGACAACATTTTCCAGGCGAACAATAACGATGGAATAGGTATTGGGCCTAATCGTTTTCAAGCATCTCAGTTGTGTACATCCCTGTTCGGTGGATGGATGTATGTTATTTACTGTTTAAAAATAAAAAGAAACAAGATCGATAACCTACTGTTACTTACGTAAACCCAAGAAAAAGTACGTTAATTCACCGCCAGTCGGCTCCAAGCGTAAATTAGTCGATTTTATCAATGTTGAATAAAACCTGACAATTTTTTTTTTGTTCAACGTAGCATATTCCTCGCTCTGGTGTTGGCGTGATGAACTTGACTTATTATATGAAGTCAAACCAAGCAGTGCTACATAAAAAAAAATACAAACAACGTTTCGAAAATTGAAAATTTCCGAAACGGTGTTTGTATTTTTTTATGTAGCCCTGCTTGGTTTGACTTCGTATAATCTGTTACTGTGCTTTTTACTCCAATGAACTTGACTTGACGGTGGCTGAAACGAAAACAAGCCCACGGAGTCAAATGTATGATTAAAAGTCAGGATGGACGATTGACGTAACCATCAACGGCCGGAGACATTTTTTAAATGGGAGCCGCTTAAACCTTGAGAAGTAAGTCGACGATTTATCTATGAAAATGACAACATATTCTTCTGTTCATGTCATAATGATATGGCTCTAGGGAAAGAAAAAGGCTTGTATGTCAGAAACATTTGCAGGACGCTCAAGAAGTGGCCAGCAGCCAAGAAACAAACAAAAAACATTTACAATTTTTACAAACATTCTGTTAGAATCACACGACCGAATCTGACGTCATGATAAGACAACTGGTTAACCAAAATACTAAGAAAAACTTAACGATCTATAGGGTATAGAAAGGAACAAACTTAAACACAAAAAGATTGACAGCACACTGACTCAAGACCGAATCTCACAAATGATTTTTTTTTTCATGGTCAGCTTAAACTCAGGCTTGCATCATCAATTAACTAATAACATGAATTGAATCCGAAAGTGTCATACAGTGGCTCCATCTATTAACTAATCACGTGAAACTGAAACTCGTGAGCGATCATCATGGAGGATAGACCACTTGATTTTGTGACAATATGGGTGAGTCAGTATACACTACCTCACTGTAAACAGTTTGTTCACATGATTTATAAAAAAAAGTAAGACACGTGAAATAATTATGTATCACAATTTGTTCAAAGTAAAAAATAATGTTCTCTTCATTTTCACACCTCTATTTGTTTGCTTGAAAACGGTCCTCATCTTAGTTAGGTCTGAAACATTGCAGTTTACTGTACTTTGTACAATTTGTGGCTTTTAAAAGGTCAATCTTGTCAGATCAACCACAAGATGAACAGCATCAACCACTAAACACAAACACATTATTACGAAAGTAGGGACCTTAAAGCAAACGTTCACTCATAAAACCTGTCAAGTATTGTATTATTGAACTGAAAGCTGTTCTTCATTTTCACGGCTCTATTTGTTTGCTTGAAAATGGTCCTCATATTAGTTATTTTGTACAATTTATGGCTTTTTTAAAGGTCAATCTTGCCAAAATCAACCACAAGGTGAACAGCAACAACCACAAAAAGAACATCTAAAAATACAAAAGAAAGATGGCTACTACAAAAGGAAAGAAATTAAATCCAAAAAGAGGGATCACTTTTATGCATCATCACTTTCATATTTACATGCACATGGAAATTTCTCAAGGTTACTGAGAAGATCGATTAAAGCCACATTTTAACGAAATCCCATTAAACAATAGTGACAAACATACCTTTGGCTAGCCGCATGAACTAATCGGTTAAAATTTTTAATCCAACAATGATGGCCATAATCGATCAGTAATAATCTGACTTCACAACAATTCTCTCATTTACTGAAATAAATTGGTAAGATCTTTCATTTGTCGTAACCATATATTATTTTGTGATTCAAATTTACCAATTTCACTAATGGCTGTTGGGAACGAAATACCATCTAGATTCAACCCTTCAAAATATTTTTGGTAATATCTTATTTTGTTAAGGATATCATATGTTGGCTGGAGGCTGCAAGTACAGAATAAATAAGACACCCTGTTCTCTGAACACTTAATATTAACAACTGCCTTTTTATTAGACAGGAATTGATCGAGGATTAGCGATCCACACCCAACAGCCTCTTGAGCTGCTGGTGAAGTATGAGCATAAATGCTATGGTATATGAAGTCGTCATGACTGATGAAGAGATGTCTTTTGCTATGGCGATGGAGAGTAATTCCTGAGGTAATGACTGAGAATAGAATGTCCGGTCGGGTTCTCAGGGCTAAAAACATCAACGCTCCTATAAGTGATTGGTACAGAGTGCAATGTACCACCCCTATCTGCTGCTTGCTGTACGATGTCAACTGTACTCCGACATCCATAGGTAGGTAGACATCTTTGGAATCTTCTAGTCCAAAGGGTTTTGTCCGTCCTTCATATAACTTCTTTGGTGAATGGGCCACTGTCCGTTGCGTTTCTCGAATCTACTCCGAGGTATCTTCTCAGTTCGCCGAGATTCTTTACATCATATTCGTGGGTGATGAGATTCACGACCTCCGCTAGAGTTTGCTTGTCCTTGGCAAAGATAGCAAGATCACCAACGTAGACTAGGACTATGGCACTCATCTTGTATGTGTATACACAATTAGTCGGCCTCCCTTTCTTGAATCCTAAGTCTGTGAATGTTGAGTCAAGTTCTTCGAACCATCTTCTTCCTGATTGATGCAATCCATACAGGGCTTTGTGCAGTTTCCATGTAAGACCTCCTGTAGAGCTGAATCCAGGAGCTGGTTGGAGATAAATCTCTTCCTGTAGATTTCCATACAGATGCACACTTAATGCCTAAGTGGCAGTTGGCCCATCCACGACTAGTAGGACGAAAAAGAATCTCACCAAGGTGAAGGCTATCATGGGTGAGAAGGTTGCGAAGAAATCGAAACTCACAAGCAAGTAAACTGTCGTGCACCAGGCGCATGCCAATTTTGGCCGTGGTCCAAGCAAACTCGCAATCTTGCAAACTCACAAACAAGCCAACTTGCAAACTCGAAAACTTGCAAACTCACAAGCAAGCAAACTCACAAACAAGCAAACTCGCAAACTCACAGCCAAGCAACCTCACAAACTCGCAAACCCACAAGCAAGCAAACTCATTTGCAAAGTTTGTAAGTTTGCATGCTTGTGAGTTTGCTTGTTTCCTTGAAGTCACAACCTCATATGCAAGCAAACATGCAAACTTGCAAACTCACAAGCAGCAAACTCACAAACTCATGCAAGTAAACTCTCAAACTTGAAAAGCCAGCAAACTTGCAAATTCACAAGCAAGAAAACTCGCTAACTCACAAGCAAGCAAACTCGCAAACTTAAAACTTTTGAGTTTGTGAGTTTGCTTGCTTTTGCGTTTGTGCGTTTGCGAGTTTGCATTTTTTTGAGTTTGCGAATTTGTTTGGTTGTAAGATTGCAAGTTTGCGTGTTTGCTTGCTTGTGAGTTTGCGAGTTTACTTGCTTGCCAGTTTGTAAGTTTGCACATTTCCTTGCTTGTGAGTTTGCGAGTTTACGTGTTTGCTTGCATATGAGGTCATGACTTCAAGGAAACAAGCAATCTCACAAGCAAGCAAACTTGCAAACTGTGCAATCAAACTCACAAACTCACAAGCAAGCAAAACTGGCAAATTCATCAAGCAAACTCGTAAACTTACACTCACAAGCAATCTCGCAAACTCGCAAACTCACCAGCAAGCAAACTCTCAAACTCACCAGCAAGCAAACTCTCAAACTCACAAGCAAGCAAACTTGCAAACTCACAAGCAAGCTAACTCGCAAACTCACAAGCAAGTAAACTTGCAAACTCGCAAACTCACCAGCAAGCAAACTCTCAAACTCACAAGCAAACAAACTCGCAAAGAGATAGAGGGAGAGAGGGAGAGATACAATGAGAGTGAGGGAAAGAGAGAGGGAGAGGGAAAATGGGAGAAAGATGGAGAGAGCGACGGAACAAGAGAGAGGGGGAGAGAGAGAGAGGGGGAGAAGGAGAGAAAGAGAAAGAGAGAGAGGGGGAGAGACAGAGAGAAAGAAATAGGACATGAAATGCAAATGGAAGAAAAAATACTTGCCAGCCTGGTTGTATTCGAACACTGCCAGGAAAATAGATTTCAAGAACTAGCAAAAAGAAGTATGATTATAAAAAAGGTATCTTCACAAATCATAATATAAATTTAGCGGGAAAAAATAATAAAAATAAACTTGCAGACATGAGTCAAGCATGTTTAGTGATAAAACAAGAGAGGTGACAGTAGGATGGCAACGACAAGACGACACAGTACGAGAGACAAGAAAACCGGACACAGGTGGGGGGGGGGGGGTAGGGAAGGGAAGTAACTGTACTAAATTATGCAATGTCAATGGGTGCCATGGGTAGACAGTGATCACTAAGTTTTTTCGTGAAAGAAGTAATTGTTGAATGTTTCGATACGAGAAGGCAAACTCACAAGCCAGCAAACTCACAAACTCACAAGCAAATAAACTGACAAACTCGCAAACTCACAAGCAAGCAAACTCGTAAATTCACAAGCAAACAAACTCGAAAAGAGATAGAGGGAGAGAGTGAGAGAGCCAATAAAAGTGAGGGAAAGAGAGAGAGAGAGAGAGGAAAGATACGAGAAGGCAAGGCCAAAATCAAAGCCATGATAAAATTTGAGATTATTTGTAGTTTGCATTATTTCCTTTACTGGTTTCACTAAAACCGTAATTCGAAAGTCATTTCATTTTTTTTTTTTCAATTAAAAAAAAAACACAGCTGTAACCGAGCAGGTGGTTGAAATTGATGAATAGCTAGTTCACAAGTGTATCGGGTTGGCTGTTGTCGTTCTGCGCGAATCATCATAGATCTATGTCAGGCTCTTTGATGTGTGACAAGCCATTCCAATTGTTAACCATTGTCGATACAAACCGGGAAGACTGTACATTTAACGTTAAATGATTCCTGTCAGTTCATAAGCTGAAATTGGGCGGCGTAGGATGATAAAACGCACATCGCATTAGTGAACTAGAGGAAATAAATTTATATAACTTATATTTCGTAGGTAAGATTTGGCTTAAGTATTGAAGTTTCAAAAGTTAACTAGCACACTAGCACACCCCTGCTGGAACTGCTCACAAGGAAACTGCCATTGGATGAATAAAAGGTGTGATAGGAGTGGGTAATCAGAAGTGGACGTTGAGGAAAGGCAGGTGGGATTGAAAAAAAATCTTTTAAAGATAATAATAATAATAACATACTTATTGACAAGAAAAAGTCATACGGTATACAGGGTCAAATGGAAGATGATCACTGACGCATGACTGGATCTAAAAAAAAAAAGCATGTTTAACAATTAAAATTTAAAAAAGGTCCAAAAAGATACCTAGAGAGGACCAAACACAAGGTCAAACGGAGCATGACCACTGAAGCTTGTCAGGATCAAATAAAAATATGTGCAATAATTAAAATTTTAGAAGGGTCTGAAAAGATACCTAGAGAGGTCCAAACACCTGACTCGTTTTTTTTTTTAAAAACAACCAACACAGTAGAAGAGACCATATCACCTGGTAGTGAGTTCCTAACAGTCACAATCCGACAAGTAAAGAAAAATTTTCGTACGTCCTTATGGGCAATCAGCACTACCAGTTTCAGATCGTGGCCATGAGTTTTGCCACTGACTCGGAGCTCAAACAATTTTGGGTAGTCAAAGTCTATGAGGTTGTTCAACATAGACAATGTTAAAAAGAGATCAGCCCAGAGCCTTCTCAAATCAAGGGCGATCAGCCCCGTCGTGGTCAAACGTTCAGCCATACGATTTGTTCTTCAAGCCTCGAAAGGATTTGGTGAAATGTCGTTGAACTCCTTCAATCAGATCAATATAACCGAGCAAGTGTGGGTTCCAGACTGGGCTGGAGTATTCCAATATTGGCCTAACAAAGACCTTGTAAGCTCTCATAAGCGTTTTCACATCTCCGGATGTAAATATCCATTTAATAAGTGCGACTCTTTGATTAGCTGCTTTAATGAAATTAACACAGTGCAAGTTGGACTTCAGATCACTAGAGAACCAAACACCGAAATTGTTCGTTGAACAAAGGTGTACCAAGGAATTTACTTGAGATAAGGAATAATTCATGTTTTAGTTTTAGTTTCCGATATGGAAAACACTACATTTATCAGCAGAAATATGTAGTTGCCAAATGGTGGACCAATGAAGCAGTTCTGCAACTGCTAAAGCCAAACCAGCTGCATCATCGGAGTTTACAAGTGCATGGGTCTCAACGTCATCGGCATATTTGCCCAAACATGCACTGTCAGGTGTAATCAGAAGATCATTCAAGGAAATAATGAAAAGGAGTGGACCGAGGACGGATCCCTGTGGCACACCACTAGTATTGGTAGCGGGTCAGAACGAGTCCCCTCAATGGTAATGCACTGACTCCAATTCACTAAAAAGTCCTCAAGCCAATTTTGAAGTTTGCCCCTGAAACCAAGATATTTCAGTTTAAATAGTAGTTTGCTGTGTACCACAGACTCTAATGCCTTGGCGAAAACAATAACATTTGTATCAGAAGGAATTCCCAGATCACTATAAAACGTTCAATCATCCAGAGCACTAATTAGGAGCAAAGTAGTGGAACGTCCTGGGAGAAAACCAAATTGGTCATTTAAAATTAAATTATTCTTATGTAAAAACTTTAGCATAGTATTACGAATAATGTGTTCCATTATCTTACATGGGACGCAAGTGAGGGCAATTGGTCTGTAATTATTAGGATTAGCGGCATCACCCTTTTAAAAAAAATTGGTGTTACAACGGCAGTTTTCCAAGCATTCGGGAGTTTACCGCTTTCCATAGTACCTTCGAAAATCCAGGACAGTGGATTTGTAGTTGTAAATTCTACATTTGGTATGTAATTATTATTATCGGTGACACAATGATCAGCAAGAGCTGTGTTAAGTATATTCGCCTTGTCACGGTCTGTAAGAAATGCACCAACTGCCAACTATGAGTGGTGGGATCTTACGGTGAACTCTGGTTCTTTTTTTCATAAATCTAAACAGCGCTCCCATGGACCCGACAACAGCAGCTTCAAAATCTCTGGATTTTTGTGCATTGGTTTTCTGGCAATTTAAGTAATTTGTTTTATTTTCGTTCGTGGGAGCGATTCAAAATCTACGCCAAAGTGTAAGTTTTTTTTCCCATTTTAACTGTTTGAGGGGTTTTGGAAAATATTTCTTTATCGATTTAATGAAGTAGGTACTATTTTCAGTATGGTATCGGATAATGCCAATAAACCTATGCCACAACTCTGTAGTATCTTTCAGATTGCAGACTTCAGCAGACCATTCCACACCCGCAAGCAAGGATCTCAAAAGAGCAAAATTCACGCGCTTGTGAGGACTCCTCTGCTCTGTCATATTAGAGTGTGATGACCTATGTACGTTGAAGGAGACCATGTTGTGGTCACTTGTACCAAAGTTGATCCAATACATCAACATTGGAAACAACACGATCGCTGTCAACAATTATTAAGCCGTGTTGGTTTATCGACTAACTGAGTTAATCCCATCTCGGACGTACAATCATATAGTCTGCTGAATACTTGAACTAACGGTGGTGGTCTCCCAGTTTACGTAAGACATGTTGAAATCCCCAGTAACAATCGTAGTGTTCTGTCAACTTACTTAATGAGATAACAAAGCACACATTTTTACAACGTTGTCACTGTAGTACCCGTTGGGAATATAACCCAATAAAACCCTAATACTATCACTAATTAAGTCGAAACAGAGAGCCTCGACATCAGTAGCAATGTTACCGACACTAATTACAATTTTAGACGAAACAGCTGCCAGGATCCCACCACGAAGTGAGCCACGGTCTCTCCTTATGAGGGTATATATGGCAACCCATCAAGACCAGCTGATCAGGATAAGTTTCAGTAAGCCAAATCTCAGTAACCAATACCATGTCAAACTCAAATGATGCCAGTAGGAATCAAAACTCTTGTAATTTAAGAACAAGGCTACAAGCATTTATCAAGATACATCTGAGATTTCCACCTGAAAAAGAGAAATGATAGTACGGAGCCTGTGTTGGAGTGAGAAATGTTGAGAAAGATTTTTATTCTTGCTCTGCCCTATTTTTTTTCTAACGTCACCTTCCCTACTCCCACTTCCACTGGATCGTAGGAAAGAAAAAGCAGTTAGGAAAAAATACCGAGGGAAAAAAAAACGCTTTGTAAAAACAATAAAAGGAAAAAAAGCTGAAGACAAAAAGCCGATGGAATGAAAACAACGGAAAAAAATCGTAAAACAACAGTTTCGAAAGTAGTTTTCGGATGAAACTGCTTTCCCTGCCTGGATAAGTTAGGTCAATTGCCTTGGCTCGAATTGTACTCTGCCTGGTGAAATTCGAGTCAAGGCAACTGAACTAACGTATATCTGCAGCAGCAAGAAAATAAAAACAAAAGTGACGAAATAATGTTACGAAAGTCGTTTCCAAGTTAAACTCCTAATCCTGCCTGGTGAAATACGAGCCAAGGCAACTAATCTAGCCTAAGTTAACCAACACTAACAACAACACGACAAGCAACAAAACCAACAAAACAATTTTTTAATTCCTTTAAATTTTTTCTGCGCTTTTCTTCCTTTGATTTTTTCCATGACCTTTTTCTCGGCTTTGTTTTCGTACACTTCTGATCATTCATTCTCACCTTCCCCTGCACTCATCCAGCACAGGTGCTTCTCATGAACTGTTCCTAGTTTTTTGAGCTCGTAGTTCCGATGAAGCCAAATAGTACTTGATTAAAAATCTATGGTATCTTGTTTTTACCTCTTCAGCGAGTCCTGGGGCGTATCTAAGGCTAAATATTGAGTGGGGGGGGGGGGGGGGGGGGGGGGTGGTGGGAAGCCAAAATTCCGCAACTGGCATCCAATTTTGTCAGAAATTGAATTTTTCTTTTATTTCCCTCTATTTTTGGTAATTTTGTGTCGATTCCTGGTGTTTTCTGAGGCCTATTTTTCAGATTCAGATATTTCGTTGAGAGGTTGTCGCACCCATATTTTGG
>JAHWFP010132114.1:72639-103095 GCA_023313725.1 Lithobius niger | reverse complement strand
CCCCCCCCCCCCCCCCCCCCCCCCCTACCTGTTTCGGAACTACTACATAGCGCTTCAAGACTGTTGCTATCTGGCCTGCAGTTCGGTCAGGCACAAGTGAACAGGTTAAGCGACAATCGTTGGCCCCAATCAATCGAATGTCGCCGTATGAACCAAGAAATGAAAAAGAAAAATATTCTCAGAACAAAAGACTGAAAAACCACCCAGAAGGCTGTTGACTATTTGCCTAAAACTCTTACAAACATTTTGAAACGGTAATGAAAACATATGAGGCATCAACTAAATATTTTTAATGATCGGTGGTGACGTCACGCTAACACATCACAATGTTAAATATGTGTAGTCGTTATATCCGGTTAATCTGAAAACTCACACACGTTACTGTGGGTTAACTTTGATAACCGACACTTTTGTAGTCTTCTGTCCACCCGTACCGGCTGAGAAGACTATTGCAACGACATTGTCCGTCCGTCCGTCGCCTTTTTCAGCTTCGCAACATTACCAGAAATTGAGGACCAATGTTTACAACGTTAGATTCAGTGTCAAAAGTTAGTTAAATAACATGGCAAATTAAAACATCGTTACTTACTTATAGCTAACAGATTTCTTCGACGTAACTTAATTAAATATAACATTTGATCGTCAAATTGAAATCCTAAGGATAACACTGCAGCCGTAAAAACAAAAGCATTTTAGTTTCGTTTAAAATAGTCTCGTCGCATTGTTGCATGAATGAATGGGCTTATACCATCGAACCAGATTCTCCATTAGGCCTATCTGTTACTTATGAAATTAAAACAAGTTACAAAAATTAGGCCTAAAAAATGAAAATTAGACCTAAAAATCACGTTACCACGGCAACGTCAAGTTGCTACGAGTTGCTCCTGGCTTCATCAACAGCGTCTCTCCCGGCGTAGTCTTCCCTACTACCACTGATCTATATAGGCTACGTTGCGTGTTATGCGTTTAACACTGTAACTGTGTGCCTGACTGGCGCACCGTGTTGCAAAAATGAATTGGCTCACTATACAAATTAAATCTTCGTTAGCTGCTACTTACGAAATTAAAGCTCCAGGTAGAAATTAGGCCTAAAAGTTGACAAATACGCCTAAAATCTAAAATAAGCCTGAAAGCTAACACAGTCTTAACCGGCAGTTCTGATGGTTACTGCTTTTATATTATATAATACAGATAGCTGTTGCAAGGCGTGACAGAGGTGCGCGCCTCACAATTGGTAGTGGCAGAACTGTACAGAAGACCGGATGCGACTAGGTAGCCGCTTTAGCCGCTTGTTTAACAATGTAACATTTTTTTACGCGGTCTATACGCAACACCTACTCCGCCATGTGACAATTCCACAACGTGATAATGGCCGACGTTTTATAACTACGCAACACAAATTTAACCAGCACACCCTACTGCAAAACCAGTTTAAATGGCGACATTTTTCGTACCAACTCGAAAAAAAAAAACCTGTCGCATACTACTTTGACTGTACAAGCTAAGCCCAACCCGGCGACCTTTTGCTCCGATGCGACGGTACTGACACTTTGCATACACCTAAAAACCATCCTATTTAAACCGTTAAAGTAAAAAAAAAAAAATACGGCGGTAATTTAAACACGAAACTCGGAAACCGGGACAGAAAAAAAAGGAGGTCTTTCTGTAGCTCTTAATTTCCTAGACACGAAGTTTCTAAATCGGAAGTTTCCTTTCAGGAATTTACATCAGTCAATGTAAAAATTCCTAAATTCATTCTTAGTCACAAATAAAATTTACAAATAACAATTTAAAAAAACTCAAATAAGTCGATAATTATGTTACCTTGACGTGCACATCTTAGCATTAAAATAGATATTCGTTAGAAATAGGCAATTAAACGGGGCAATCCAATGTCCCAGGGGCTGGGGAAATCGCTCGCCCTATGCGCCCTAAGGGCGCGTTTATGCAGCAACTCGCCTTTGCATTCTCGCAGCTAGAACTCAATCGCGATGGCAAAGGTGACATTGCCATGGTAACAACGCTAAATGGATTAGCTAAATCCGACATTGTTTGAGTAAATACTTCCAGTCTTATAATCCGTGCCAATAATATAAAGAATTCCTCATGACGAAACAATTTTTCAAAACTTCTGAACCCGCGTTATTTGCTGTTTTCGATGCGAGGCGGCAGACATAAAACCGCCGCCATGTTGGAATTTTAGGTGATTTCTAGCTTCTAGCTGCGAGAATAAAAAAGCGAGTGGTTGCGTAAACGTTCCCCTTAAGGCCTCTCCAGACAGAAGGAAATTACGTGCGAAGCGATGCGTAACTACGTGCCTAAAAGATCAAAATTGCTGCAATCGTGTGGTTGGTGTTGCGTTAACGACGAATATTGAAGTCTTTTTTACACCATACTACGTCGCCGTGCAGCCGCGAGCAGCCAGTCTGGTTAGGGCTTTACACCCTCAACGTTTGACTGCCCCGTTCTCACAAACGAGCAATAATCGCCAGTTGACCGCATTTCTCACGTATATCCATTACAAATTACGAAAAAGCTTTCCAATTTCAGCGCATGCCTTCTTTCTCTAAAATTCTTTGAGGTAACAATCCACCTAAATAAAACTTACACTATGACGATAAGTTGAATTGGATCCCCGCCTGCCCCCCCCCCCCGAAAGAGATTCGAATTGCACTCTAAATGTGGACTTTTGAAACAAAGCCTAAAAGATTGCCGTCTTGTAATCAGTGGCGTATTCAGAAAGAGTTTGAGTTACCAATGTTAGCACCATTTCGTGAGACTAGATGTCGCTGTATGTTAACCTATATAACTGCAATTTAAATAACTCGTATATTTTTAAGATTTTATATTTTTGCCTTTTTTGTTGAAGTTGTTTTTTTAAGACAATAAAAATTTGAAAAAATAGGTCCCTACGCATACAAGCTAAATCAGTTAAAAATACTGTTACAACGTTACCCAGTGGCAAGAAATGGTACTACAATTGGTAAATTTCTAATTCGTTTTTATTTTGGTATAAAATGCTGGACGCAGTGGATTTTAATTCTTCGTTTTGTATTTAAGAGAGTTAAAAAAAAAGGCGTATTATTGTGACGTACTAGTGTATAAGCTTATACCTGCTCTTTATCTTATAGACGGGAAAGCCAAAGGCTCACAAGAAACGTGTTAAATGTGTTATGCACGTGTTAAATGCTGCCTATGAACGTTTCCTTTTGGCCGTGTCAGTCTGGCTCAGCAGCAGGACCTTGGCCTTCGGTTTCAAAGGTCCTGGGTTCCATTCCCCACTCAGGCAGTCTAACTTATAAGTCCAAAAGGCAACGTAAATAGGTTTGCATCGATGCTCTTTATCTTGTGACCAAGACCTAAGGGATTTCTAGTTTTGTGGCCGAAAAGCTGGTTAAATTTTTTACATATTTGTGGGAGTTTGTTCGACTGTTAGCAGGCTACCATTTTGTTGTAGCTATACATGTAAGTTGAAAGCGAAATAGACAAGGAGCCCAAAGGAAAGACAAGTGAGAAGTAACAATGGTGAAAAATAATGTTAACCTGTCATTGATGAATTGCACAAGTTTAAAGAGCAGATTTATTTTAGACTCACCAGATTAATTTTTGAAGTAGTAAAGAGTTTGGTGAGATGATATGCCAGGTATGGAACCAGGAAAACTCCGATCTCAGGTGGCAGGAAGATTATCAAAAAAAAACAGATCTGGTCACGTAAGAGCTCGAAGAGCTTGATGGATCTCCTAAGGACTTTGTTAGGAACCCCCGGATATGCTCAACTTCTGTAGGACTAGAAACAAGAGACCAGAGGAAGGGGAGAGGGAATGGAGGCTTAATGGCGCGTCGACAGACTAGGCTGAACGAACTCACCACCTATCATCAAATTTATTCACTATTATTACCGTCGTTTCTCTCTGGCAAAAATGGTCTTATTTAAAGGGCCGGAGCGTCACTGGTTTGTGACCCCAGGGCAATACTTTAAAATGAGAAACTCTCCACCCATCACAAGTAAACAAAAACAATGTAACCAAATCTATGATTTTTAACATGAATTATTTCGTTTATTTCCTGAATTAAAAATTCACTTTTCACCAAAAAATGTAATTGATTGACCTAATTGACTGCAAGGGGATTAGAGAAGAATATGGTTTGTGGTTGGGAAGGGGTTAAGGGAGGAACGTGCTGAGGGTAGTTACGACTTAAAAAATTACGACAAAGCGGAGAATTGAGCATCACTGTAGCTTCAGAAAACGATGAAAGTTAAGTTTCGTGTGTTCCGCTCCATCTTCGTCGTTCTGTTCACTTCGTCAAGAATATCATTCACTCATGGGATGTAACGATCCTTACTTTTGATTATGCGAATTTGATTCTGCATGAATGAATTATTGACGAGCACCGTCAGAAAACCCTTCCTTTCGTAGATTGAATCATATCAAAAACCATAACTGGAAAAGGGACCGCCACGTTCCGAATGGTTCGGCCCTTCGAAGGAGTAATATCAACACACCAACACATTCGCTAAGTTAATCGCACCGACTAATACTTTGAAGGTTAAATGAAAACTAGAACACTATATTGGACGGGCCCCCAATTACAATGACTCACATGGTGGTTTCAAACCCAAGAATGATGATAATTGATTTGACCCAAGTCCATCCTCCATTACTTTACAAATGGTAAGGGACACCTAAGATGCCATAAGTCCAAAGAAGGTGGATACTGATGTATCAAACACCCTCGAATGATGTAGTTAACGGCTAAATTATGGATGGAGATAGGGATATACGTTCAATGTAAACAGTCAGTGGCTAAGACCTGTATAAGGAAATAATGGTATATCTAGCTGTTGCTAAAGACTTCAACTTAGTGCTCAGCCTCCCGCCTTTATACCCAGGCGTATGTCAAAACCCTTGATTCAGGGGTGTGCACGCAAAAAATAACTAAGGACTAAAGAGACATGCTTCCGTGTCTAAAGGATATAAAATACTATTAGGTCTCATTCGGGATGAGTCGTACCCTTCTTTGCCCTTCCCTACCTATTGTGTGTGGATCAATATTATGTTGCACCATACTGGCCTATTCCAAAGACGTCTCCCAGGTAGATAACGCAGAGATTAGCAGGCCTACATAATTTGTACCTTTCGCATACAGGATAGGGATGGGACCAAGGATCAGTTATCTAGGGCCAACACCAGTCAAGTCATTAAAATGAAGATTTACTGAAAACTGGAACAAATGAGGCTGAAAGCGTAAAGTTGGAAAATAACCTGCCGAAAATTTAAGTTAAAAACAAGAAATCGATGTTGCAAGCAGAATAGCAAAATTGGAAGATGATAAGAAAGCAGCTTAGCTTTAGTTGTTGATTTTGATTTGAAGAGAAAGTATTAGGTTTGATGCCCACTGTGCCCATGATGATGTCCACTGTGCTTAAAACCCCCTCCATCATTTTTGCCGTATTATGCATTTTACTGGAACAGCTAAGGATATTTAAAATAATGTTCCATGTTAAGTGGATTTCCCCTATTTTTTGATAGGATTTCCTCCCCCCCCCCCCCCCTCCCTTATCCATAACATTTAATCCCAGGCCATCTGTAAAAATATCAAAATTGGTATAAACAAATTTTAAATTGGTCTGGAAAAACAATTAAACTTTGCCTTAAAAACCTGAGACAGTCATGGCACATTTAAAAGTTGTTTTTGCCAGACTTCCTGCCTGTCGCTTGGAAAGTTCACCATTACACGAATCCTCTACTTCTTCCATGTTATGTTTGGATTGCGTAAATTTAACCCTTCAAGTCCGAAATAATTCTGGTAATTTTTTTTGTAAGTTCCATATGTACTACTTTGGGTCTGCCACGGGATTCGAATGGGCAACTAGGTTTGGAGACGAGGACCCTGACCATAGGGCTGTTGTAGCTCAATTTGCTCGTGGTGACCGAGACCCCCCCCCCCCCCCCAAAGCTTGCAGTGCGAATTCCGACTAGGTTTTTGCCCATCTAAACAATGTGCAATGGCTGTTTGCCGTGACGTCACCATGAGTTAGCCAATGACGAACGAGAACAACGGCTGTTTGGCTGTCTGATTGGACTAGCCCAGTCACGTGATATACACGTCACAGCAAACAGCCATGGGGCGTGGTATAGTAACTGCCACATTTCTTTGTCAACCATGACTGAAAGGGTTAAGCTGAGACAAAAAAATAACATTGTTTATCCCTTATAAGTCACAAATTAATCTTTGTGATTTTTTTTTCAAGTTCCATACGTACGTTGGGTCTGCCACAGGATTCGAACGGGAATTCACTTGGTTTGAAGACGAGGACACTGACCACTGGACTGTTGCGGTTCGCTTTGCTTGAGCTTGCAGTGCGACTTGGGACTTAGTTTTTCGCCCATCAAGTAGTTGCCACATTTGGTTTGTCAGCCTTGACTGAAGGGATTAAAATTGCGAAGATTAAATTCACATTACGTGAACTGCACAGGGAATTTGGGGCATACATATCATCACATTTCGAAATGTGCGACAGCTGAAGTTTGACAGGTCATCCTTTAAACTTCCCAGATTTCCGCATGGTCATTAAGTCAAAAAATACAAAACACAAACAAACACAAACAGCATATATAAACACCGAACGCTGCTCGGAAGGTATCACATCTATCACTGAAGTCGTGCAGTTCGCATCCATTCTCTGTCAACATGAAGGTAATTTTGTGTTTCGCAGCCTTGATAGTCGTCGCATTTGCGGAAGAAACAGGAACAAGAGTAAGTATTTTTTTAAATCAATTTCTTTAGCTGTCATTCAGTTGAATGAAAAAGAACCACGGGAAATTTTGAACCTCAACATTTTTTTCTGCGTAGTGGAGAAATGTGTAATTCTATTAACAGCACGGGATTAATTTAGCACTATCGTCCAGGCCTCGGGCTCCAACCTTTGTGTAGTGCTTTTTCCATAAAACACTACTGGCTTTGAGCGGAAGTCTAGACGGTGCCTTGTTTCCATACAGGACTGTTTTTTTTCTTAATTATGGATACCTCGAAGGTATGAAAGTTCACTCCTTTACGTGAAGCAAAGGTGCGTCTTGTCTCCCCGATGGATTCTAGTGTCCCCCCCCCCCCCCCCCCCATAATCATCAATCTACCCTCCTTCTTCCCTTTCTAATTAAATTCATTACCACGCTTTGCCCCAAACAGTAAAAAACATTCTCCTTCAATTTAAAATAAGTTCAACTCTATCACGAGTCAATACTTTACTTGAAGCTGAATGTCAATGTTGGCTGATTTTCGGTGAAGAAAAGGCTTCTGTATTTGCTTCCTTATCATTTTCTGAACCCTCACTCTCAGTGGAAAATAGTGGAAGAACCCCAGAACCTCTTAGATGCTAAGAAAGTCCTATAGCTCGTACCACATTATGTTTGCAGGAAACTGACTGTATGACGCCACGTTTCCTTACACTACGAGTGTGAAAACATGTAAATTTCCTATTCACGTACTCTAACAGTAGCTGTGTAGAGTCTGAAAGTGTGATATCTACATGTTTTTCACTCGCAGTGCAAGGAAACGTGGCACCATATAGTCAGTTTTCTGCAAACATAATGTGCAGCAAACTATATAGTCTGTTCCACATTATGTCTGCAGGAAACTGACTGTATGACGCCAAGGTTCCTTGCACCACGAGTGCAAAAACATGTGGATATCACACTTGTAGACTCTGAAGAGTTACTATTCGAGTCTACGAGTGTGATATTTATGGGGTTTTGCACTCGTAGTGGAAGGAAACGTGACGTCATGTGGAACGGACTATAGTAGGGGTATTGTGAACTTTCGCTTGACATCATTTCTTGCTGCATTGTTATTGAGGAAGCTAAAAATAAATTAGATAAAATTTTGCCAACGTTATTGCTGGTTGTGGGCTTGTCTGTCATTGGCACTTTCATCTACCTGCTCGTACTCTACATGGTAAGAAATTTCTTAATAATTTCAGCAATTTCAGAACTTTTTTCAGAACTTTCAGAACTACTAGAGACTTATCCTGAATTGCTGATACTCACCATGATAAAGTGCGAGGTGATGAGACCGAATGTAAGGGTTTTAAAAGTTGAGACGAGACCGAGATTAGGCAGAGTTTCGTCACGTATCATCTCAACCGAAGCCTTAGCAAAACTGACCTTGCCGCTTAATAAACTTTTTGTATAAAATACCACTAATTTAGGTTTTAAAAATAAAATAATGTAAAAATGTCACTGATTATTAATTGTTATTTTTTTTAGTGCATTATGGAAGGAGGTGGTCTGGATGAACTAATGATAAAATGTTTAGGAAAACAAAAGGATGGGGTAAGTATTCGTAATCTCGTGTACAAATTCATTCTACTAACCCTAATCACCAAACCGTGATTTTTAAAATTGTTACTGCAAGCTGGAATTGACATAAGACGAAGTCTACTATGCCATGGTAAAGCAATAAGTAGGTTGAGGATTGAGGCTTCATGGCGCGTCGACAGCTAGGTCATTAGCGACAATAAATAGAATGGAAAGCCAAATTGGTTCGATAATGATAAAGGCAACATAAATAGGTTTTGTGTGTATTTATTCATGATAAAGGGAAGTTAGGTAATGGATATTATTTATTTAGGGGAAGGGGTGGGGGAAAAAGGAGGATCATTATTTTGGGTATTTTGTTGAGAGTGGGGGGGGGGGAAGGTTATCAAGGTCATGCATTTTTTAGTGCCAGCGGGCGGGAAGATGAATCACAAACCAAACTAAAGCCACAAATGTTTCTAGACTTTTAAAAGAGCTCTTTCATTACACTGAATTTCTCAATCTCACTACCCACCATCGTGAGTGTTTACAACAGTATTACGTTTAGCCTTGGTGCTAACTGTTTACTTTGTTCTCTAGATGGGCATTCCTAAAACATCTCGATTTGCAACCCTTGGCGCTCTTCATAAGTGTTTGTGTTCGTAATGTTGCGGCTTTCACCACAAATAGACCTTATTTGAATGTTCCCGTGATAGTGTTTTTTTTTTGTTATATGTCTGTGTTTCTGTACCAGGGCCGTAGAGACTTGGAGGGGGGGGGGGGGGAAGAGATATTACCCGAAAATCCCCCTGAATCAGGGAGAGAAAAAAATTAAAATGGAGCATGTCGATCTCAAACGTACAAGCTTTTCTCCAACACCCCTCAAGTTGTTTTGTACAAAACTGAGTAAAAGGTTTCGCCATTTTTTTGAAAACTGGAGCATGTTGTTGCTTTAAAATGTGGTAGTTTTTTGCAATAATACCTCTAGGTCTAGTGATTTGGGATAAAAATGAGCAAAAGATTTCTCTATTTTTCACCTTTTGATATTCCATTTTTTTTTTATTTTCAGCTTCCGGCTGCTGTCCCTCCCCTACTGCCCATACTTGAACATAGCAGTTCATCGTCATTTCTTGTATCCTACAAGTTCAAAATGTGCACTTAAGCCAACCTCCAATCGTCAATGGCTAGCTGTGGGCGTGTTTGTGTAATTCTGCACTGAACTAAGTTTAATTTAATTTGGAAAGAAAATGTTTAAAAAACATGATGTAGTCACAATTAAGTTTTTACGAAACTTGCCATCTTGAAGAAAGAATAAGTAAAATCACCAAAATTTGCTCTGTTACTCTATTTTAGCGCTCGCTGGAGGCCAGAAACGGGTTTTAAAAGAGTGTAAAATGCTTCGGCTCGGACCACACTGACGGAGCTTGCAGCGCTCCCCCAGACCCCTTACCTTAGTTTTCCGGAGCCGTAGCGACAGCCCCCTCCCCCCCGCCCCACCCGGAGTAGTGCTCCCTTGGAGATCCGGGACCTGCCAGTCCGCATTTGGCTGCCAGTCCGCCTCTGCATGCAGCAATCATTTAATGTTTTGAATATGTTCTGAATAAGTTAAAGTATACCGATAAACTGGGCGGGGGAACAGAATTTTTTTTAACTTCGATGTTAGGGTGGGACAACAATTCTTGCAGGGTGTTGGACAGGGTGGATCATCGAAAATAACAAGGCCACATTTTCAGTTCTCTTTATGTTCTTCCCCCACAGATAAATAATCGGTCCTTTATCATAAACAACTTGATTTTGAGACAAAAAAATTGTTTTAACCATTTCAGGCGTTCAACAATAGTGAATTAAAAATAAATATATCTAACACACGCTAGTGTGTCGCACCAAGTTAGGCAACAAACATCACATCAATTCCATTGTCGAGGACGTAAGCTATTGTAGCGCGACGCCACAGCGTAAGTGGCTTATATCCTGACGCATAGTTGGGGACCTACCTGACAAAAGTTAACTTTCGTAGGAATATCAACTAAGCGGCTTTAATATAAAATCTAAACCTCAATAACGTTGCAAATGTGTTCCTAGTTTCTAGCTTCTAATTCTTGTAGTCCGTTCAACTCCATGTTATTGCCATAGGGTGATTATTCAGCGAAACCGAGATAGCGAGAAGGCTTCTTGTTATGAAATTGGACGAATGGGTGCAGCACGATACGAACTGCATACCTTTCTGGTTTACATCCTGGAAGGGTAACGGGAATGGCGTGTGAGGGCGCGTAAGTACGAAAGTATTGTTATAACCATTGTTGGTATTGTCGGCATTGTGTCTGATTGGACGGCCAAAGTCTGAACATTAACAACGTGTACACCGACGTGCGCACCTAGACAAATCTCAACAACGTTGCCAAAGAAATTATGTCTACATCCAATAAACGAAAAACAAACAAAATGTCAAAATAAAACCAAAAACTGGTGAAGAGGCCACCAAACTGAGAATGGTTCAGCCTCACAAAGGAGTGATATGAACTAAAGAAAAAAAATTAAAACAAAAATTAAAATAAAACCAAAAACTGATAATGAGGTGACTAAGTTAAGAATGGTTCGGCCTCTCAAACAGTGAAAATGAAAGCGAAATGAAAATATTGGAAAAATAGCCACTTAAGTTTTTGTTGATGTGCAGGCTAGTTGAGTTGAGTCTAATACACATAACTTAAAAAAAAAAGAAGTGATATCATATCAAAAACCAAGACTGGTAAAAGGGACCGCCAAGTTCCGAATGGTTCTGCCCTTCACAGGAGTGATATCAACACACAAAAACATTCGCCAAGTATATCGCACCGAATAATACTTTGGACGGTAAATAAAAACTTGAACATTGCTACCACGGCCCTGTTCTTCAGAAAAAGTGTAACTCAAAAACTGCCGTTCTCAGAAGTTTTGAGTCTTCTCAAATCACTGTCAAATCGATGTCAAATGTTTTTTTTTTTAATTACTGAAACCGTTATTCTACAGGCTGAACTGTTCCCTATAAATCATAGCATTTAAAACATTATTTTAATGTTCAATAATAAAGAAAAACACATTTTACTTATAATTAAATCATTAATAATATTAATATTGTAGCATAAAAAGGATGTAACTGTAGTTATGACACTTGTGACAACAGATTGTTACGCAAAAAAGGTGCAATTGTCATGGTCTCCAGGAAGTAGCAGCCTTTTTGCGTGACAAATCTGCAAACCTAAGCAAGTTACATCCTTTTTGCCGACTGCTAACTTCTGATTGGTTGGAGATACGATCTTGAAAATATTTTTGCCAATAATTGGCGACAGAGGGAGTAATTTGAGCACTGTTATTCAAAAAGTGTGTAACTCGAGTTACACCCTTTCTGCAGAACAGGGCCGACCGAAAGTAGTAATGTTCTAATTTTCATTTAACTTCGAACTATTAGCCGGTGCGATTAACTTCGCGAATGTTTTGGTGTGTTTATATAGCTCCTGTAAAGGGCCGAGCCATTCGGAACATGGCGGTCCTTTTTACCAGTTTTGGTTTTTGATATGATTAAACCTATTTTCTCACAAACTTTTGTTCAATAGCAGGGAGTAACAGACTTAGGCATCGTCTTGTTGGGGAACTAGTTTTTACCAATAACTAGTTGCGTGTAAGTCAAGATTGGAAGCTCTTGAAGAGATAGCTTGGTTGTTGTCAGCGTTAAAAATTGTGTTACAGTCATAGGTGTGACATTATCCCAAACACTAAATTATTTCTTTGGTCTTTGTCAACTATGGAGGTAAGGGGGGGCGGGGCGCGTGGAAGCAACGGAAATTTCTGCATTTGACTACTTTTTTTTCGATTAACACGCAACTTAATGCTAATGCTTATGCAACAAAATATCAATAGGGCATTAAACAATAGGCTAATTAAGCCAAGCAAGCTTTCGAATTTCTTCTTTATTTCGAAACCAACTGAAACTTTTTCACTCTTTATTTTGGGGGATGGGAGTGTTAACAAGATTTCTACAGAATAAAGTAAACTTTTAAGTTCACAATAATGACCACTGTGTAACTTACTTAATTTCAATCATTGAATTAGCCTATTATTTATTTTACAGGAAGCGCCTGAAATCCAGTGCGTCGTGGAAGCATTGGGAGTGGTGAGTAAACAGGAATGTATTGTTATAATCTAGGAATCTATTATATGTCTTATATATCATATATATCTTTCGCTTAATGAGCAAACTCAAGGGGTTTTAGCGAGCGTTAACCGGACCCGGTCATCAAACTTTTCATGATTAAACAAAGCAAGCTTCAATAATGCCGGCTAATCAGCTGTTCCCTGGAACAATCACAAAGAGGGCGAACGGGTTCATTCTTGGCACGGTAGGGGGAAAAAAAGGGCCATAAGTTAGATGGTATGTATGGTCACGACCTTTAGATTCCTGTAATAAATGATACCCCAAAACAAAACTTGGTAAGGATTCCCGCCAAGCTTTTCAGCCGTGTGAAGTCGTGATATCAAACGCCAAGCTCTTCCACCAAGCTAATCCCACCGAGTAAGAGTTCGAAGGTTAAATGAAATATATGAAAATTGCTTACTGCGCAATTTTCAATGATTTCATTTAACGTTTGAAGTCTTATTCCACAATTGACTTAGGCAAATATCAACGTTATTCACGTCGTTTTTTCAACAAGCAAACGGTAAGCCGTGTCATTGATAGTGACTTTTATGTTGTCAGGCGACCAAAGTCTCCTGATCCAACAAGTTTCAGCCTTTTCTGTCACATAGTTATTTATCCTCACATGGCTGAAAACAGCCAAACTCCCTTTTCTGTAAAGACACAACGTGTCTGGTGGTCGCCATGCTCATTAAGGTGGTCCAAAAAAAACTTAGGTAAAAATTTTTGGTGGGCATGTTGCTTAATGTGTTCGTCTACTAAAAAACTGACAGGGAAAAAAAATCACAACAATCCGAGTATATTTACAGGTCGCTCAACTCAATCAAAGTTTGCGTTATTTAAGTATTAATGTTATTACATTATGCACTTAGCTTTTGAGTCTACACAAGTCGAAATGCAATGGGAAAGTTTTTCTCGTATGTTTTTCATTCAACAACGTTCAAAGTAGTTATTTATGGGTATAAAGGTGACGGTCTTCTCCCAACTTGGAGCAGAAACTGTTTAGTCTTTACTTTGTTGGTCAGGGAGTCGTTGAAAGGGCTTATCATGGCAGCTCCCCTTTCTGCGCTATCATTCACGACCTTAAGTGCATCCAGTTTCCTCCTTCCCTCTAGAAAATCCACATTGTCTTCCCACTCCTCAGGAGGATGATCCAGGAAGGTTAACTTTATTCACAGAGACTTCTGGATGAGATAGAAGCAAGATAAGTTGGGCTCTCAGACGTTTCTTTTCCTCCTTCGGGAACCCATTGTTTACTTTGACCCCCTCCTTGATCTGTGCCATGATGTTCCTCTTTTCATCTGTTGTCACTTTTCGTAAGAAAAGAGAAACCAACGAGGTCACTCCCCCCTAGAAACCAGAGATGGCATCGGAAGGAGTTTAGGGCTGCATCAGCGATATTCTTGTTTACCACTTTGTAGTGGACAAGGTCTCAGAACTAAGTCATTGAAGGCAGCAGTCCACAGAAGTTTCAGTCCATGCTCTGGAGTAGATGAGTACAACGAAGAGGTACACTTCACGGAGATCGTATCCTTGAGCCACATGAGCTTCAAGTGCGCCTGGAACCTAAGGCTCTTGGGCACATAGAGGCTTTTGCTTTCCAACAAGTATGGTGGAAAGCTCCTGGTTTTCTGATAAGAGCGTGAAGTTCCCCTGTGGGAAAATGGAGAGATAGATGACCCAACTCTGTGTAATCATCACGGTGGTTTGCTTTTTGAAGACTGATGCCAATATCAATTCCATGATGTGACGTCTACAAGTAAGTGCAAGGGTGGTCTACCCAAAGCTTCTATTAGATGGCAGCAACCAGAATGTATCCCAGTCTTTGAAGAAGTCATGTCAAAGGAAAGTGCTTCGTATGTTTCTCCAATTCATAGCCTCGAACATCTTTTTTGATCTCGTAGACCATCGCAGCCCGACGTCAACTTTGGTAGTTTCTCAAATTCGATATCTGGGCTGGAAACCAGAATGGGCAAACGATCCACGTTTGAACCATCTCCCGTGTTGGTGAGGTCTGGTAACAGTTTGCCATCCCATTATAGAACTAAGGAGGTATCTAGCTCCTCGACTTTTCCTTATGAAGGATACTTAACGACCGTTGCTGTTGTGGTCCGTGCTTCGAACGTCGTGCGTCAAAAGGCGCTCAGAGAAACTACTTATTCCTGATAACGATGCATTGACATTTAGGATGTGAACTGCTCACCTGCTAGAATGTTGCTGCTCGTGTAGTTACCAACTTTGGTATTTAATTGCTTAGGAGGGGAGAGATTTGCAGCCATTGCGCATCATTGAAGAAAACAACATCTTGAGAGCTCCGACTAATGGCATCAGTGCAATATCAGAAGAAGAGGTTGACAAATTGATTAATTGTGCTGTTGATCCTCAGCCACCATCTGCCCTTTCTCCTTCTCCTCCATCCTGTCTTTCACAATCTTCCTGCCTTTTCTCCACCCTCTTCGCGAACTCCTTATCTCCTCCACTTATCACCATCTTTCTTGTCGTCCTCTGGTCAAGAAGGAAGCTCATGTTTGCGTATGCAATGAGAGACAAAGCATCCTTGTGGATATAAAATGTCGAACAGCTTAGAGTGCTCTTCCTTCAGGTATGTCTCATTGGACTTCTGCTGATCAGTATTCCCATTCCGGTTTTTCTTCAGCCCGTTCATATTGTAGAGAACAAGTGTGAGCTTGGCGATGATGGCCCTGTTCTCCATGGTTGGCACACGGGCTCTCTCCCAAAGTTCCAACACTTCATGTACAATCTTCTTTTGATTTTGATTGGTTTTGGCTCCAAGGGAGAAAATCCACCTGAGAGCTTCTCTTCCCGCAGGCAGGATACAGAGCCCTAAACTAGTCAAATGTTATCCAACCAAATATATTTCTGTCGTTTTGCTTCTAGCCATTGTTGTAAACTAGTTGTTCATTTTGTCAGACTCACAGAAAACGTGCAACAAACATAAGAAACATTGTTAGCCTAGTGTATTGCAAAGAAAAATATTTTGATCCAGGTTCCCATAGGGAGGGGGGGGGGGGATTGAGGCTTAATGGTGCGTCGACAACTTGGTCATTAGCGCCTACCTCAGTCACAGTGCAGTGCAGTGGTCCCATAGGTCCCATGCAAACGTATTCATATTGTGGGGTAATCGGGACCTAAACGTAAACTTTTGATAATCTTCAGCGGCCCCTAGATATTATAATTTTGACCTAAATTTTTAAACCTATTATTTTTTCACTAAAAGGAACTAAATTACGAACATGCCTCATTATTTTTCTAAAGTTGAATTTTTAACATACTAAGCTGGACCATCCTAATGCTCATATATATATTTATGAGGATGTTATTGTTTTATCTCAGCGGGCGACACACCAGCGTGTGTCTTGATTTGAGATTTGAGAAAAAGGGCGAGCGGTTGACAATGAGAACGGATATGCGTTCTAACAATTAGAAACAAACACTATTGCTTCAATAATGCTGACTATTAGAGCCGAGTTGAAGCAGCGGGAATCAGCTAGACCGGCGTATGTTACTCCAGGGAACCACTAGTTATTAATATTACGCTTAAAACAACTGTGATTATTTCCACACTAAGAACATAGATGAGTCTACTTAAAAAATAAGATGCTACCCTGGCTAGAATGGAACCGAGATCCGTTCCCATTTAACGAGTTCCAAATATATGATACTATTATTCCAGAATTGACTTACGTTTTCTAATTTATTATTATCAGTAGTGGCTACTATTATGGGATATTCTACAATTAGAATGCAGCTGGTTCGTACGCTCGACAGCGTGTATCTCTCCGCCATTGTTCCCACGTTCCGTCACTGTGAAATAAGCAATATAATTTCATAGAGTTTCGTTATCCCCACGCCGTTGCATCTTACATTCAATGAATAACTCCTCCTTCGACATGTTGCGATAATATAAGACACCGTGTTGGTTTCGAAATAATATAGCAAATCGGAATCGCTGTTTAATTCAGTGTCTTGTTTAATGGAGCGTTCCGTGAGTTTTAATTGATTCAGAAACAAATGAGGCCTTTTAGACTTAAGCTAGGCAGAAATTGACTTGATCATTGATATCATCACCGAGTGTTTAATGCGTGGCGTGTAACTTATCCCTGTTGCCTGCAAGGTGCACTCTCAGTGTTCGACTACGGGAACATCTACGGCCGCCCTGTGATTCAGACCATGGACTTTCCGAACAAACTGCATGCAAGGTGCACCTATCCGTCCAAACAAAACAAGTGATGTTTGATGCACGACGAGCTAACCTCTTACCGGCCTGATTCTAGTTACACGTTTCTGCTTCGTAATAATATTTAAACTGGGACTATTTCTTTTTTTTTGAGTGGCCACTGGAGTGCTACCATACCACTGCTATGACATAGCTCGTGTGTAGAAACAATAATACAACTATTAATAATTGTCCCTGCAATAATACGACAAATATGACTAGGAATACGTTCGAGTCGAGTGCTATAGCAAATTCATTTCGTAGCATGCGAATCGGACACTCGGGTAAGATGGCAACAGCTGCCGAAATGCCGCATAGAGCAGCGTCAAGTGACGTCATATTGCTACAAGAGAGATACCTACAAGGGGCACTAGATTGAAATGGTGGGTAAAACAACGGCACTTCTAGTCAAGCCAGTGCTTTGAGAGCGGTTTCGTAGGCTTAAAAAAACCGTTGTTTTCTCCAATCCCTTATGCTACGAGGTTGTAATAGGAAAATAAAGATTCCACGTGCTTAAAAATGTCAGCAACTGCCAACAAATTGATAAAAATCTCGCGTTTTAGGCCTAAGAAATCCAGTCTTGGCTTCTTTCAGTAAGACGCTCTTCTTTTCCCCCACCAGTGCACCTTGTAGCTAACCCAGTGACTGGCTCCACCATAGAGTTATATACAATAATACTACGTCGTGTCACTGCCCTATAGCCACATGTAGAACTGATTTACTCTCGTTCGTTCTCCAAATATCTTCTACTTAATAAGGTCACGTCATATTTATGTTTGACATAGGTACCAAAATAGAGTTTTTGCACAATTCGTCTGTCTCGTGCTCAAAACCGAAATTGCACTCCAAATAAATCCATGTCCGTGGTTTTTGCCTTTGCCACTAATGGCACTGGTTCAACTCACGACTTAAAATGGCGATCCATTACGAATTCCATGTATCCGTCTTCAGAATAGCAGCACCCAGACCCATTTAGCAATTAGTGCATTCCAAGTTAATCCCGATCTGATAAACGGCTTGAAAGAAATCATCTGGACAGACAGGCAAACAGACAGACAGTTTTAAAGTCAATTAATAAACTTCTGGCTGTTCGGCAAAAGAAGCACTTTAATCTACTGGACTTTGGCTCAACAAATGTATTATTAATTCTTTGTGCTTGTGTGGAAAGTGGAGGAAATTCTTGATTGTTATGATAAGTTTTGTGGAAATTAAGTGATAATTTTTATTTTTATTTTCTCCATTTTCAGGTTGACGATGGAAAAGTTGACGTCGATGAGTTTAATCGCATTATTTTAGCGCTAACTAAAAAGGTATGAATAGTTAGTTGTAGAAGTAATGTATAGAAAAAAAGCAGTGAAGATTCATAAAGCTGGCATTATTGGTTAAATACAGAGCTTCAACATCCCGCAAATTCAAACTGAAAGCTCTCTTTCCAAAAAGAATAATCTTGCGCATCAGAAACATAGAATGTCTTCTTACATCGAGCTGAATCACTGAAGTATAATGTCAAGCTTCTTTATGCCTAATGTAAAAACACTATACAGATAAACATGAAATCAGGTGTGAAACCATTTAAAAACCACATGTTGAGAATCGTGACCCTACACGGCCTATTGTCGAATGATGGACCATTTACTTTTGCGGGAATCATATAGTTAACAACTGTGCTGCGTAGGTTTTTAGCTAATAACTTTGTGTGAAAAAAATATCAGTCCTGATGTGATTGGTCCAAGGAGACTGGAACTGGCAATATGAGCGTTGAAACGAGCGTTTCGAGAGTAACAAGGTTCAGTTCTTTCAAGCCAAGACCGACTGGATAGAAATTGAGAGTTTCTCCTCCCAGGTCAGATCTCACACAGGCAGAAAGTTATACTAGCGTAGCCTTGGTGAATTATTCTCTAGCTGAGTGACAACTTGGAGTACGAAGGCCCAGTTACAAGACGGAGACTTCCATTTATAAGCTTTTGTTGAGGCCAACTGTGCTAAGCCTTACATCTACATTTTTCCTGTACTGTGAGGAATTACATATACACTACGAAATGTTATTTTGACTGCAATTTTAAAGTAGAGCAAAAAAGTTTCTATTTTGGGCTGGAGACCCAGTTTTTTCCAACATGACGAATTTAGTACTTCTTCGTCAACAGTACCAATATTTAGTACCAGCTTTACACCATTGCAACCATAAAAAAAAGCGAGTGTTCTTTAAGAAAAGGTATGAGTCGGTTACTTAATATTATCTTTTAAGTTTTCAGTACAGTTTAGCTTAAAAAATTTCGACGCCCCAACAAACAAAGAACAACATGGATTAGCTTTGTTGTGTTTAGGTTATCAAGTAATATACTTTTGATTTGGGCAAAGGTTAAATCCACTCAGCTTGGAATTAACGCAATCATAAAGGAACTAACAGACGGCTTCACACAAACTTCACACACTCATCAACATTTTTTATACTTAATTTTGCAGTAGTTGTCAGTCTAGTCATCGCCTTTTCGTTGGTTGTCTTATCGATAATACATGACGATTTTTTTTACAGTTTATAATGTTGTCGTTTACCCAAGTAGCATGTAACATGACGCTCGTAACAACGGTCAACAGCCCCATCAGACTAATACAATACAACCAACTTAAACATATTCTTACATTATAAACCAAAGTCTCAAAGCAGAAATGAAGCAACCCCAACGACCCCCGGAAAGGAAACAATGAAGACGTGCGAGTGTGTCAATTCTTTGGCATGAAGTTGAAACTGGGACGTTGTTGCCCTGAAAAGAAGTTGAAATTGGCACATTGTTGCCTCGACTAACAATTGGCTCTAACAATTATCCTTCTAACTAGCCTAAACACCGAAAGGGAAGGAAACTAAGAGGAGAGGGAGAGGACGGGATAAAAGGAGAAGGGGAGAGGGGAGGAAGAGGATTGGCGGAAAGGGGGAGTGTTACACAAACAAAAATCGACTGTTGCAGTGAACGATCAGGCAGCACCGAGCAAATACTGGGAAACAACCACGGGTCAAACAAATCGCCGGGCGAAGCCAGGTACGATACTGGTACTTAAATAAAACAAACCAAAGAAACGAAACAACCAAGGTAACGTTGACAGTTGACTAAACAATACAGCAGCATTGCTTTATCTAAAACCTTATACGAAAAGCTTGTTCGCCTGACCTTCCTCTTTTGATCTCAGTTGAGTTAAGCCTTATGTTAAATATAAAACTATTTCGTTTTGTTTTCTTGTGTAAGGTACAAAGAAATATGTGGTAATCACACAAAAGCTCACTAAACAAAAACTGACCAGTCATTAGCTCACCGTCGGAAGCTCACTGGACAAAAGCTCACCTATTTTCAAAATAAAAGGGACCAAAAGCTCACTTTAAATGTTTTTTTTATTTATGTCTCATTTATTATTTATTACACATTTATTTTTTTAATGCTCATGCAAACTGCACACCCACCCTAATATTTATTCAGTTTATTTTATTTTGTTTATTTTATTTAATAAATCATAACATAAAATAAACAAAATAAATTAAACTAATTAAATATTAGGGTGGGTGCAGTTTGCATTTGAATTTATTTTTTCAAGTCTAGTTCGCATATATTGTCTATTACACATTTAATATTTATTCAGTTCTATTGCTTATTTATTGTTTGCTCACCCCACACTTGCTCACGCAAATTACACCCACCCACATTAAAGCCGTAACCAGACTGGCTGCTCGCGGCTGCACGGCAACGCAGTATGGTGTAAAAAATACTACAATATTAAGGCCTCTCCAGACGAAGAAAATTTCGTGCGAAGCTATGCGTGGCTACGTGCCTACAAGGTCAAAATTGCAGCAATCGTGGGGTTGGCATTGCATTAAGGACGAATATTGAAGTCTTTTTTTACACCATACTTCGTCGGCGTGCAGCCGCGAGCAGCCAGTCTGGTTAGGGCTTAAGTGGTATTGGTACTATTCCACGTTTACTGCCTGTGGAGTAAGCCCATTCAGTAAGCCAGCACTCGTTTCTTGCATTTCTAAGTCATGGAAGTACAACCAAGTACAACCAACAAGGGAAAACGAAAGATTGTTTTCCAAAGACACGAACACCACAGTGAAAAAAGAATACTGACGGGTCATTAAGATGGCAATGCAAACGCCAGGTATTTAAGAATAAAGAATATTTAAAAAAAAAATTTTCGAGGTATATAAAATAGTGAATTTTTTTAAAGTGAGCTTTTGGTTCGGTGAGCTTTTTGGATAAGTGAGCTTAAGTCCAGTGAGCTTCTCATGGCGAGCTAATGACTGGTGGGCTTTTGTCCAGTGAGATTCTGTCCCATAACCAGAATATGTATTCACCTTACCAGACCAGATGGAAAGCGTACAGCAACTCTTTTAAGGTCCCATCTGCAGGCTTTCGTCGATTGTGGCAATTAAAAGGTCTAGGAATTCCTAGCAAAATTCCCCTTCTAACCCGAGATTAAACTCAGCACGGAAAAAAGAACGTTGTCCCCCATATTTGCTTTTTTTGAATGCTATTGTTGTAATATTTTTTTAAAGACAAAATGCCACTTAACGGAAAAACTTTTTTTATTTTAATCGTACTTTTATTTGTCCAACAGGAATCCATGGAAACTGTGGAGCAAATAATTGCTGGGTGTGCGGGCAAAATGGAAGTAAGTATCTTGTCACGCAGCTGAAACAGAGATGTTGGGAGTGAAACTACTGAATTAAGTTTGAGCCGTTTGTTTGAATTCGAATTTTAATTTTCAATTTTAATTTTGCATTTGAAATACGAATTTAAAAATGTGGCTCCTTTCGAGTTTGAATTATGGAACTTAAATTTCTGAATTCGAATTTGAGCCATGCGAAATTGCGCCGTTAAATTGCCTTTGTGATTTAAACAAAATACAGTGGAATTAGTGTTTATCATGATGGGGTTGCGTGTCTGAACCGTCTCTCTTAGTATTCCCGCAGCAAGAAGTTGAAAATTGAAAATCATCTGCAATTCCAACCTAGCGACTGTTTCATGAAACGAAACTCGCGCCATCGCACTGGACTCGCAACGAACTTCCAGTAAAAGCCAGTGAAAGCAAACTAAAGAGTGAAATCAAACAAGGCTAAACAAACAGGATGTGACGATTGCGGAATAGAGAAATTTTCACTTGAAGCATGGGCCAACAGCATCCGCCCACAGGCACTTGATTACAGCGGTTAAAACGGCAATATTTCCGCCCCTATACATGTGGCTGCACTCAGGTTTAAAAGCATCGTGTTGCCAAAGGCTTGCGTAAGTTCTCATTTTCAAGCCTCTCAATAGATTATTTTGTAAGCCTTGACAACTAGGTGCTTTTACTGCTGACGATGACCCCAAGGTGAGGAAGGAAATGCAATGTAATAATAATATAGTAATAACATAGGTTTGTTGCAAACGCAACCGGAGCGACAAGGACTGGGTCGTCACTGACTGCCTTCCGATGTTAAAACTAAAAAAATTTAAAATTATAAAAGTTTAACAGTGAAAAGTTTAAAACAAGGACGATGACTCGGCTGCAGTGGAAGGGCTGAAGGTATGGGGTTGGGGTCACGAATGCCTTACCACCAATGTTAGACCTACCAGGGTCGACAATGGTCCCCGATGGCATAGCCAAACGTGGGGGACAAGTGCAGGGAAAAGCCGGGTAACGCTGTCAATGTTTCTTTAAAAATAAAAAAGTAAATAAAATATATAATGCATCGTAGATAATAAAAATAATAAAACAATGAAATGCATGAAACTGATGTAGTGAAAGTTAAAAACTGAAGTGGGAAGTAAGACTGGAGCTATATACAATTTTAAAAGATGTGTATAATAATAATAATGATAATAATATTCATTTGCACAATAGCAAAGGGCTTGGTAGAGCATTTCACTTATAACAAACTAGCTCAGATCACAAATTAATTTGTCCGTCATAAAAATACAAAAATACATAAAAAACAATAAAAACCAATAAAAAACATTAAAAAACGTTAAAAAAAACATTGTATAGGGTCTAATTACATGACTATAATGCTCTATGCAGGAAACCGGTGAGGCAAACAGCCTTCAGACGTATTTTAAATGAAGTGAGTGTATTTGCTTCAACCACAGTTGCTGGTAATTTATTCCAGCAGTTAACTATCCGGCTGCTGAAAAAAAATTTTCTAGTATTGACCCTGAAGGGATTTGCAACCAACTTCCAGGAGTGCCCCCTCGTTCGATCATCGGAACGGAGCTCAAAGAAAAAAGTGGAATTAACACCAAGGTGACCATGTAGCAATACATACGTTAAAGTTAGATCCGTTCTTAATCTTCTTAATTCAAGAGGTTCTAATATTAACCGTTTTAGGAAAACAAGCTTGTATGAGGGATACCTGGTGCCGCCCCATCTTTTTAATTAAGAAGAAACAAAGCTATTTTGCCACCGTACACTTTAGGTACACTTGACTGGGCCAAAAAAAAAAATTTCGAATCATTTACAATTTTCGTAAATATGACAACGAAAAATATTTAAAAAACCGTATATATAAAAAAAATAGTAATAATGAAAGGTGTGATCAGATGACCTGTGTGTCTTGGGTGAGTCTTTTTCCATTTATCGAAAGACATGAGTGCTCTTAAAGAGACGTTTTATGTCTCAAATATTTTAGTTGTACATATTTTTGATTAATTTCCCTGAAAAATGAATAAAACCAGGACAGTCGGATTAATGATGTCTTAATTTTTATATTTGAGAACAAAAAATCCCCGAAACCCATTGTTTAATTTTAATGGTTTACGAACTAAAATCCACAAGTAGGGCACATGAATGCTTGTGCAAAATTTCAAACAAATTGGAAAATGGGTCCAAAAGTTATGTTTGATACAGCCACACTAACAGCCGTGTAGAAAGATGCCACAACAGGAAGAAAGGCTTCTTTGCTGTGCTTTGCATCGCTCAATGCTCAGTCCGAGTCTAAAAACTCGGTCTAAGAAATAAGAAAGTTTGTATATTTTTCAGCTAAACTTTCGTGCACCTTGGGTTTTGCAGTGCAGTTTGGTCATGCACGCGTCAGAGCAATAATTTGAATTTGTTTACATCCTAGGTCAAGGCGTTTGCGCAGTGCCTCAACGACGGAAACAGAAAAGACGTGAGTGTAACTATAAAATTAAGATAATTTAAAAGAATACGCAATTCCTTCGTCATCATAACTAATTTTACCTGCCCAAAACAAAATTGTTAAGGCTATCCGTCAATTGCTTTTTTCGCATTTGAAGTCGAGATGTCAAAGGCCAAGTTAGTCCCACCGATTAATAGGCTAGTTCGAAGGTTAAATAAAAAATCTGACGATTATTATATACTGCTCAAGTTTTAAAGTATTCCGTTTTACGTTTGATTTCTTAGATTATCCTGGCGTTTGATATATTGCCTCGAACCAGCGAAAAACTTGGTGGGATTAATATTTTTTTTTCTCGTCGGTGTGATCTTTGACAGATTTACTCGACTGCGAGACAAATCTCTTCTCTCTCACCGTAAAACCAGTCGGAGAACAAGCGGATTCGCAGTGCTGCCACTAAAGATGTCGACAATGCTGCGCCGATTGCTTCTGAGGGTTTAGCGAATCAACCACGGGTGATCAACGAAATACAGTTTCATTTTCAAAAATTCACTAGTTTCGATTTGTCTGGGCATGCAATTTGATGATTCGTCTCAAATGGGAGTGATGGTTTTACTAGCCCTTTCCAGTATTCCAGCTGGCCCAATTAACATGTTAAGAGACTTGTTTTCAAAGAGTAATTGTTGAATTTGGCCTTTGATATGACGACTTCCATTGGCAAAAAAACTTTGTGGAAATCCTTAAAAAGTTTTTTTTTGGGCAAATATCACACTTCTTGTTTTTCGGGTCATTCTTATCAGCGCTAGACAATTTTTTTTTTAATTACGACGAAGCCGAACGGGCTGAACGAACGTGCGAGATGAATAGATGGGTTGGAATGGCGTTTTTTGTGTCAACAGAATTCTTGATTAGTATACAAATCCAACAAGTCAAAAAAGTACAAAATCGAGGATCCTATAGTCGCATGCTGCAAATTGAACGTCCCCATTTAGGTGTGCTCAACAATGTTGGGTAAAACTGAACCCAGCACTACCCAATGAAGATTGACAGGTCTCATGGAGTACAGCAAAAAAATGGCTTTTCGGTTTTCCGAAAGTTCGTTGTCGTTGGTAACGAAATGAGAAGGTTCCACCAAGTGGCCCAGGAATTGGATGCCTTACATGTTAGAATGGGACATTTATTTCGTTAATAGCCTACAGTATGTGTTTCAGGAGGCAAGTTTAATGGCCATTGAGATTGGTTACACAATTGCTGAGCAATTCTGCCAGCCCAAACAACATAGATAATTGCAGGAGAGTACACCTGCCCGTTGCTACCTTGCAAAGTGTCTTTTCGCACAAGACAACGCATCTTTATGATTGACAGGTTAAGTGATGTCCGATATTGACTTGTGGGACTGCTGATATACGTAGCTAACTAGTTTGTTCAAATGTCATTGCATATTATCTATTGTAAATTATACAATGTGCAATTTGTACATCGTGTCATTTCTTTTTTCTTTTTTTTTTTTTTTTTTACGGGCGGACCTGTGACTGGCCCTCCCTAGTTACTGTTAAACCAAGCAGACATTTCAATCGTAGTCAGTAAACAAACCAACACTAATAATCTAACTGCTGTCAATCTGCGGACTGCATTGAACAGAGACTGTTTTGATTTTAGCTTCTCTTTTATACGAAACACTGACAATCTCGTCTTCATAGTCTGAAGTGTGAAATAAACAATGGATTCCTAGATCTATCCTTTGTGTTCATTCATCCCTGGTCTATCCAATACACCACAGGGGCTGCATTGTTTAGTCCTTAAGTTGTTGTGAAGTTGCTTTTCTGTTGTTAATCAATTGTATATGCACATTTTTTAAAATTCTTTAGGGAAAAGTGCTGTGTGATGACTTCAAGATCCTTGCTGCACTGCCGTAAAATATCGTTTCTACTTTTATGCTGAAAGTGTAATTTTATCTGTAAAGTTGCCGAAATAAAAAAATGTATTGCATTCAAACAATCTTGCAGATGCATTTATCTCATCCGAGTATTGCACATAGCACGTAGAAGTGTTTTTTCCCCCGTAGTGGCTGGGGGCATTTCCAGCATTTAATCCTTATAGGCGTATGTTCACTACCGTTTTTCCACTGTGTAATTTGGTTGTTGTATATGGGGAAATTTTTTACTGATGCTCTGTCGTGTTGATGTTATTGTACGTTAGGTTAGGTTAGGTTAGGTTAGTGTGGGTCAGGTCAGTTACCTTGGCCCGAATTTCATCGAGAAGGAAACGAATTTCAACCAAGAAACTAGTTTCGCAATGATGAAACCAAGTTGTGACCAGTGAGGCGTCAGGACTGAATTGTCTGGGGGGCCGAGAGAGGGCATATCTGAATACAGAGTGGGCCAAGGACTTTTTTTTCAAGGCAGCCGCATTAGGCCCTTTTATTCATTTAATTCAAACTGAACGTAACGTAAGGTTCAACGCAGTCCACATTTTTGGAAAATACGCCCCATAAACACAGAAAATAAATTAGGTTACACGTACATTGCAAAGTTTTTCTACATAAATAAATAAATAAATAAATAAATAAATAAATAAATAATTAAATAAATAAAAATTAAAATAAAGAAATAAAGCTCAGTTTATTCAGTTGATTTCAAGTTCAGCCTGCAAGTTTTTGTTATTATTTTATTTGCTGGTGGTGACCTGAGCGTTGGGAGGGGGGGGGGGGGGGGTCGTAAATTTTTGGGGGGGGGGGGCTGGCCCACCCTGGCCAACCCTAGCGCCGTCACTGGTTGTGACAATGCGGTGACAAACATGAATAGTGACATGTTTAAATCAAAATTTTCGCTTTAAGGGAGAATGAGGTCAGGCTTTACTACTAAATCATGGCAGCCATTAATACTTTGCATAACCGTTTGCGACGATTAATAATAAACTGCAAATTTCAAATATTTATATCTTCATAAGTAATTTATTAATGGGGATGAATTTTTGTTTGGAATGATATTGTTTTGTAACCAGCTTTAATCCACCGAGCGATAAAACTAACATTGCACCTGAAGGGGGTCTATTAAACGGGCTAAACGTGTTTGTATTTGCGTGTAATTTTTTTTGGGTAGATTGGACTGAAACTGGAAAAAGTTCATCCACTCTAAACTAAAAAGTGTACGGCCGATAGTTTTTAAGCTAACTCTGTTGATAAGAAATGATCGAGGATCAAAATGATGAAGAATGATCAATGATCGAGTACTCTTTTCTTTGGTAAATTTCATTCCGATGACTGGGTGGTGAGGTATTAAATTTCAAATACCCAAAAATGACAAAACTCATTTAATGCTGAAAGTATTGTTAATACCTAATGCAATGTTGCAGCTTTAGAAGGAGTGTGTAGCGTCTAGGCTTTGTAGACTGGTAATGAATAAATAAACAAATAAATAAATGTTTCAGCACGAGTGATCTGGGAGTGATTACGAGTACTAATGAATGATGCACTCCAGTTTAAAGCTAGACACACGCTAGTGTGTCGCGCCAAGTTAGGCAACAATTATCACAACAAACATCACATCAATTCAATTGTCGAGGTTGTAAACCATTGTAGCGCGGCGCCATAGCGTCAGTGTCTTATACCTTGAAGCATAGTTTGGCACATTTCAGGTACTTAAGGAAAAATAATAATGCGGTACAAAACTTAAATTGTGTTGAAATTAAGAGCAATGACCCACCTGACAAAAATTAACTCGTGTAGGAATGCCAGCTAAGCTGCTTTCAATGCAAAATCTGACCCTCAATAACGTTGAACATATGTAACTAGCTACTAGCTAGCTAGCTAATAACTAGCTACTAGCTAGCTAGCTAATTCTAGTCCGCTCATCCCCGTGTTAATTTCCATAGGGTGATTATTCATCGATACCGAGATAACGGGAAGGCAACCAGCTATGAAATTAGACGAATGGCTGCAGTACGATACGAACTGCGTACCTTTTATGGTTTGGAGACAAGGGGTGTAACGAGGATGGCGTGGGATGGCGCGTAAGTACGAAAATATTATTATAACCATTGTTAGTATTGTCGGCATCGTCTCTCATTGGACAGCCAAAGTTCGGACAATGATAACGTGTATACTGACGTGCGTGCCTAGACACACACTAGTGTAGCACGATAAATCTAAACAACATTGCCAAAGAAATTGTATTCACGTCCAGTTCACGAAAAATAAACCAACTTTAAAAACAAAGCAAAATAAACAAAGTCAAAACCTGGTGAAAAGGCCACCAAGTTGAGAGGTTCGGCCCTTCAAAGGAGTGATATCAACACATCAAAACTAACGAAATAAAACAAATTATAATAAAATTAAAACCAAACCAAAAACCTATAAAGAGGTGACCAAGTTGAGAATGGTTCGGCATATAGGCAAAAGGTTGTATCAAATTGTGGAAAACCAATTTCTTATTGACGTGCCACTTTATTACATATCTGCACGGTAGTGCAGTTGAGTCTAATACACAATTCTAAAAAAAAGGACTGATATCATATCAAAACCAAAACTGGTAAAAGGGGCCGCCAAGTTCCGAATGGTTCGGCCCTTCAAAGGAGTGACATCAACACACCAAAACATTCGCCAACTTAATCTCACCGAATAATACTTTGGATATTAAATGAAAACTTGAACATTGCTACCCAAAGTAGCAATGTTCTAGTTTCATTTAGCATTCGAACTATTAAACGGTGCGATTAAGTTGGCGAATGTTTTGGTGTGCTGATATCACTCCTTTGAAGGGCCGAACCATTCGGAACTTGGCGGCCCATTTTACCATTTTTGGTTTTTGATATGAGCTATATAACTAAGATAGTAATATTTGTTTGTTTGTGTGTCGCCAGATCACCGAGATTCCCACTCCTAATTCTATTCTATTGATCTCCGCAACGGGAACTGATTTGTCTCACGGTTCTTATTCTTCGTTTATGCTCTTTCAAACTGATTTGTCTGAATAATTAATAATGCTAACTGGGTTTTCAACAAAGATGGACAGTACTGATGACGTCATGTATTTTTTTGGAATCTCTATAAGCCTAACTAGGACAGCCTCCACTTATACGGCCGGTTTTTTAAAGCGTTGTTGTGGTTTCCCGTGTGCATGAAAATACAGTTACACGTAGGGCAACCTCCCCCCCCCCCCCATACAATCTGTTTTGCTCTGCTATTCTTTCAAGTTTTGGGGGGACTTTCAACAATTTGAATACATAAAAATGCTCTACTTTTCTTTCAAATTTCGGGGGACTTTCAACAATGGAAATACATTTCCTCGATGTTTTTGTGACAATCAATTCGTCACAAAAACCATCGTTTTTAAAATATTATGGTCATCAAACTACCTGTAAAATCCAATAAAACCTTCTGAACTTTCAGTTGATATCACAATCTGAGATTATTTTGTTCGATGCAAATGGGAAATCAAAACAATGCTCTACAAAACCGGCCATATAAGGGGGGGGGGGGGAGGAGCTGTCCTAGTATTACTAAAGCAACGATAAATCACAACAATTGCAACAATGTAAACACTCCTACGGCAATTAAGTCACAAACCGAAGAAACAACTGCAGAAAAAACTGAAGAAACAACCTCATTAAAAACGTAAGATAAGATGTGCGTGCGTGTGTGTGTGTGTGCGTGTACCTCTACTCCTCTACTTCCGTTAGGCCTATTTTCGTCGCTGTCACTTGATTTTATGACCTCAAATACGCGCAAAACTGCCCTGAAAACTGCTCATGACGTCATAGTTTGATTAGACAAAGTTTATTTTGAAGGTCAAAGCTTGTTCTGACAAGCTTTCTTTCTGATTAGTTTGCCTGATCAAACTTTGCAGTCATGAGCAGTTTTCAGAGCAGTTTTACGAGTATTCGTGGGTCATCAAATCAAGTTAAAGCGATGAAAATAGACCTAACAGAAGTACATTTTAATTATCTTTCATCTGGTGCTACTCTCATCTTTGTAGGTGCCTTGGTTCAAGAGGAGTAGAAGTACAAACAAACATTTAAACCGACGACATGTTCTATATCAGTACGAAGCACCAAAAATACGACATGTACAGATCTCAAAAGCAGTAGGAAATCAAAAGAATTTAAAAAAGGGTTAAAGGGTTTAACGAGCGTTAACACTCCTGGTCATCTGCCCGAAGCCCTAAGGCCCTATGTCTGCAACAGCCAGATTCCCAGGCGGTCACCCACCCAAGTATCAATCCAAAATAATTTAAAGACTGCCCTGAAACAATGCTATTGCTGTTTAACAGTGCTAAGTTAACAATACTGTTTAACAATGCTGTTTAACAATGCTATGTTTAATGATGCTAAGTTTAACAATGCTATTGCTGTTTTCACTTTGTTTTCGAGCCAGCCAGTGTTGACTCGTGTTCGAACTGTGTGTGTGAACTGTGAATAGGGCCTTAGGGCTTCGGGCAGATGACCAGGAGTGGTTAATGCTCGTTAAACCCTTTAACCCTTTTTTTTTTAACTGTGAATTTCCAATTAATGGATTGCAGGTTCTGTGGTTTCCCTTTGGCCGTATCAGTATGGTTCAGCGGTAGGACCTCGGCCTTTGGTTTCGAAGGTCGTGGGTTCGATTCCCCACTCAGGCAGTCTGACATATAAGTCCAAAAGGCAACGTAAATAGGTTTGCATC